>JAJJHY010002398.1:2498-17457 GCA_021224005.1 Drosophila setifemur
TTAATGCATACATATTTATTTCATTTAAAAATAATTTGTTTTTACCCGCTTAGAGCATTTCAATATTGGACGTTCCGTTGCCGGTTGCAGTTCGCGTGGTCTTGGTCACCTGATGGTTGGTCATCAATGGAGGAGGGCTGCCGCACCAAACCACCTGGATTCAGATTCGGATTCGGATTGGGAATCGGAGTCGGAAATTAATACAAATACCAGATGCGGAACCCGAGAACCTACCTTGCGGAATGCCTTGCGGAAGTTGTCAGATAGGAAAGCATATAGAATCGGGTTGATGCAGGAGTTCGTGTAGGCCACCACATGCGAAATGATCTGGATGATCACCGACAAGTGGCTGCCTCCGTACAGATTCAGTGCCTTCATCACCAAAATTACCTTCATAAAAAATGTGGGGAGATGGATTAGAAAACTATCCTCTCGTTAGATATAGCAATACCCAGAGAATTGTGAATACATATGTCTCATATGAAAATGTTATATTCTTCAAATGAGATATTGGACATGTGAAAACTCATATGTTATCTTAAAAATGTATTTAAAAAGAAAAGGAATTAGTTAAATATTTAATTGATATATCCATTCAATTAAATTTGAAATGTTATATAACATAATTTGTGAAAAGATTATGTTTTGAATTGGCAAAAGCATACAGGTAAATATATATTATTGGAATGTGCAGACTCGTATACAGAATTAAAAATTAATTTATAGAAAGGGATTTAGTTAAATATATGTATTAAGTAATATTTGATTTATAATATCAAAGCAACAGGAAAAGGAATACAAAATTAAATCAAGAGTTATTTTCCATATATTTTTGTATATATAATTTATAATTAAATTAATTGTATATATATATTTAAATCGACTTGGGTGTAATATCTCTTCAATATATATTTGACACTTTTAGCGTACTATATTTTTTGTTTAGTGCTTCTGGGCGATGATGCATTTGCATTTGCATTGGCATTTTCCTGGCATTGATATAGTAAATGCAATTTGCACATTTTGCATATCGAATGTCGAATGATTGTAATTTGTAATTGTAATTTCGTTAGTAATTTGTGAGCACATTGATTTTGTGCAAACACTTTAAAGGCCTGAGCTGAGCGTTGAGTTTAAGGGGGCAACAGCTGCTCCCAGCCTTCGCCTGGCTTATTAAACATTTCAGCAAATAAATGTAGAATCGGAATCGGAAATGTCAATTTGTCACAACTGGACAAGTGTCTTGGCCAATTGATGCCCTTGATCTTTTAATTTACATTTCGTTATCAAAGAATCTATTTTCGTTCAATGTCAATAATCATTAATTCGCCCACCCGACTTTCCGCCATATGTAAAGCCACAAATATATCAGATTCCGATTCCGATTGCAATTCCATATAATTTCATGGTCAACTGTCAATCAGATTGCGACACTAGTTTACCGAATTACTAGCGAAATTGACTCTAATGAGCATGTTCACAATTTTGGAGTCTGCTCTTGTGTGATTTGAATTTGATTTTGATGATTTTTGATTTTGATGATTTATGATTTTTTGCTGTACTCACATGAATTGGCAGCCAGCAAATGGCAAATGCCAGAACGACAACAACAACCATTCGGGTTACGCGTCGCTTTCCCTTGCTGAAAATAAAAAAAACAAATGGAATAATTCAGAGTCATCAGATATATATATACACACATGTATAAATTATATATAAATTATACCGTAGTCCAGTTTCTAGATGCTGCCCGGTGATTTATGAACTGTGCGTGCGAATTACAAACTCCATTTTAGCCGGTTTGGAAATTTAAGATGTATAAGGAAATCTAAGTGCAACCTCTATAAAATAAATATATACACACGCCCGGGAGATTCGAGATAAATATGTGGATATGAAATATATATTCACTTTGGGGAATTTTTCAATTTTAACTTCTTACTCTTCGATTTAAATGAATTTCTTTACTGTTTTTGGCAGTCGAGTCTTAATGTAATTCGAATCACTATTGACGGTTTTCACATAAGGTAATGAAATTGTCGAATATCTGAGATATTTCCTTTGTTGAACAAATGAAATTTTATTTCATTTCTATGGACTTCGAAATGGAGGAATTAATCCGCCGGATAACAGAATATTTTGGGAGTATTGATTTCATTTGAATTTCCGTTTCCGTTTCTTTGTGTTTAGTTAGGTAAACTTTTTTGTAGACCACATAAAATATAGGATATAGGAAATGCATTCTGGGCATTTCAGCATTTCAATACAAAAAACTCCCATATTTATTTAAAAAGTACTGAAACTTTGCTGGGCATACTCAATATTCAATATTATTTTGGCTTATGATAAAACCAAAGTTGGCCAAAGTATTTCAAAGTTGATGGCATACTTCGAGCAATTTTAATTAGTTTTGTGGGGAAAGAAGTTGCAAGTTGCATTTTTTGGGTTCCCTATCGATTTTGTCTAAGCAAACTCTATTGAATATAGTATATTTTCGAGTATTCTCAAATTTTCTACAAACTAATTTTTAAAGCATATAGATAGCTAAAAAACCAACAAAAAACATGGCACAAACAAATATATTTGTTTACCAATTTTCCCTGCCAAGCTCCTTAAAATTCTAGCTTTATTTTGACACAAAATGTCCCCGAATAACACAACAAATATTGTCCAGGCACTTGCTTCCCCTTTCCCATTTCCCCGGCATTATAACTGCGATTTGTGTGTGTGTTTTTCCAACTAAATTCTCCTGGGAAGCATCGCTCACATTTGTGGCCTCTTTCAGTTCCAGTTTCAGTTTGAGGTTCAGTTTCTGTTTCGTTGACCCGGCCACTGACCACTTAAAAATGCATAAGCCAAAGCTCATGAGCTTTTCTCGCAGCCTAATAAAAAGACATTCATCATGGCCCATAGGAAAAGCAACAGCAGCCACAGGTGCTGGCAAAATATATAATTTCCCTCCCTCGCCACTAGCCACTCGCCACGTGGCGCATACGCGATATTTTAAGAGTTCTCTCTGTCTGGGCGTTATTTGTTGTATTTTTTGTACTTGTTGTATTTATTTACTTGTTGTTTTCCGCTTTCCACTTACCGTGACTCTGCAGAGGGCTTGCAGCCCGGAGCACTTTTCCACAGACGAGCCAACATTCCCATGTACAGGAAGCAAATTAGCATCAACGGTGCCACATATGATGATAAAAAGAACGAGACCTAAAATAAGATACAAATACAAAAAAAATGGGAGGTGAATATATATAGAAATGTAATAAAAGGGGAATTGTCTAAGTTTTGGGACTAATGTTTAACCCTTATTTATTTTAAAGTATGTATAAAATAAGAATTTAAAAAAAAAACATACTTTACTGGAGTTGCAAATGTGTATTCCATATATTAGTTGACTAAATAAATCATAACTAATTTGATGCCAAATTTAAAAATAAGTCTTACAAATCTTGTGCATTTTTATACCCTTGCAGAGGGTATTATAATTTTGACCAGAAGTTTGCAACGCAGTGAAGGAGACATTTCCGACCCTATAAAGTATATATATTCTTGATCAGCATCACCAGCCGAGTCGATCTAGCCATGTCCGTCTGTCTGTCCGTCTGTCTGTCCGTCCGTCTGTCTGTCCGTCTGTCTGTCCGTCTGTCGGTTGCTATGTCAACTAGTCCCTCAGTTTTAAAGCTATCAGGCTGAAACTTTGCACCGACCCTTCAATCTGTTGCAGTTAGTATATAAGTCGGAACGGCTGGAATCGGAACACTACATCACATAGCTGCCATAGGAACGATTGGGAAAAAGTGCCAAAATTTCGCCATTTTTCAAGATAATTTATTTATTTCTTGGAAAACTCTATTTAATAGTAATTTTAACATATCCTAAAAGTTTCATCAAAATCGGACTGCTATATCCTATAGCTGCCATAGGAACTATGGGAAAAAATGGGTCATTAAGCATAACTCTGGTGTTTTTCAAGACAATTAATTCATTCTTGATAAAAACAGTTTTCATAGACAGTAAAGCCTTTATAGAAATTTAAAAACCCAAAAATCGGATTACTATATCCTATAGCTGCCATACAAACGATTGAACGGTTTAAAAGCAACTAGCCTGCAAGGGTATTCTAAGCTTCGGGTACCGAAGCTAGCCTTCCTTTCTTGTTTAAATATACCTTAACTGACAAAAATTGTTTGAAAGCTTAAAACTAATATTAGTTGGCAAAGAGAATAGTTAAGTATCGTATATCAGAAGATTAACAAATTTCGAAAATGTAATTTTTTTCGGATGTGTTATGTTGGTAATTTTAATTAGCAATATTATTATGTACATAATGGGTTTTGAAGAACATAATGAAATCAACTATTCAGCTATTTAAGAACTTGCCGTTACGATTAAGTAACTAACAATAAAAATATAATCATTAAGCCTTATTTAAAGCCAGGAAAATGTTGTGCCTTCTGTTTCAGTATTTTTTCGTAGATGATCCTTTTTCTGGTCGAAGGTCGTAGGTTATTCCTCTGCCATCTGCTGCCATGTCAGCGGCTTTTGTTTTTGCATGGAAATTGTGAGACGCGCTGACCCGTAATGCTGACCAGATACCAGATATGAGTACCAGACGCTTTCCCCATCCCGTATCCCTTCCCCCTCCCCCCAGCAAATCCAAACCACTTTACTTCACCAGCTGCCGCTTAGCCGTATTCCCAACAGATAGATATATATATAGTATGCATGCATATATATAGTATTTCTGAAATATGGCAGATGCTTGAAAAAGTGCCAGAGAATACTCGCAGTTATGCTGGTTTTCCTCCCAATGGCCATCCAATCGACCAAATTTCACTGCATTGTGCCGCGGAATTTCCACGAAAATGAATGGGCAAGAATCGGATGAGGATTATCTATCCATATGGATTCAAAGGATGACAAAATCATAAAGAATGCTATAAATCGCGTCGATTGGATGTCGAATAAATTAAAAATGGAAATTCATATGAACACATGTATCTTTACTCTGGAATCTTTTATCTGGAACATTTAAAGTTGTATTTTTGATTTATAGAATTTTGTTGTCTTTTGTAGCTTTCGATTTATATATATTTGATATATGTAGAATATTAACAAGTAATATAATATATTTTATAAGATAATAGTACTATTTTGGATGTATCTATATTTTTTGTATTGTTTTGAATTTAATATTTTGGAGCTATTCTACTATATCCTGGATATCCTGAAAACCGCAAATAAATAGTGCTTCAAAATTATATACTTGTTGTTTCTTAGATTTTGAAGTATTTTCATGGTGTTTTAATTGGATTTAAACAAAAAAATTACAAAAAAATCAAATTTAAAAAATATAATAAACAAAAATGTTTTTCTTATTTATTTTGTAGTATTTCTTTTTAATAATTTTATTGATCACATATTCTGAATTTTCGGAATTTTAATTGCATATATAATATATAATATAATATATATTATATAAAACTTATTTGATTTTAAATTTTTTTTATATCGGAACCGCTCCTCGACCGGTGGACTGGTGAATAATTTAATAATAATAATAATATTTTGCCGCCATTCCATAACTTCATGATAAGTTAAGCTCATTAAGCCTTTTACCAGTTGGGTTTCTCGGTTAGTGGATTATTCTTTTTTTGTTGTTTGTTTATATTTTATTTGGGGCTGTGGATTCATTTGGGATTTTCAATGGGCTGCAGACTTAAAATTCATTTGGCGGCGCCTCAACTTTCACGTGGATTCATTTTTTCTTAGCAGTAAAGTGTGAATGATTAAGGGGCATCCCCTTTCTCGCCTTTCCTCCGCAGGAAAACGGAAAAGCGGGGCGGCTGGAAATGAAAACAATAAACCACACGCGGCCCAGCAAAATATGCGCAAAGGTGCAAGTCGGGAAAGTATGTAGATATATATGTATATACTATATTAATTGTGAGCCACGAATTGAAGGCAATGAAACGGAAATACGAGAGTGTGGAAAAGAACGAGTGGCCTACACTGAACACAAAACTGCAATATATATTTAATGTTAACACAAAGAAGAAAATTATTTTTTGTCATTTCCGGTTTTTTTTTTTTTTTTTTGATCTGAAAACTATTTGAATTAAATAATAACTGAAAATAACTAAAATAAATGAATAAAAGAAAGCAGATGATATTTAATGAATTATGGTTAAATTTCTGTTTAATAATTGAAGGTTTATATTTTAAAAAGTCATCTAAAACCGGAAGATATTCGTATAATCAAATCCAAATAATAAATTGAACAGTATTAAAATTGCTATGATTTTGTAATACCTATAATAAGAGTTTGTTAAAAATGGAATTCTATATTTCTCTAGGCTTATTTTTTATTTTTGAATAAAATCCATTAACATTAAAATTAATATTACATTTTTGGAATACTTTTGTAAACTGTTGTAAAAATCAAATTTGTATTATTAATGAGAGATCAATTGCTACACAATTGAATACAGATATTTACTGTTTAGTTTATACAAGATTAAGATAGGTAAGTTATTTTTTTTTCGCCGCGCACGATGAAATCGCGAATGCCGCAATTGTTATTAATCGCTGCCACGCCTTCGCATTCATATTCCGAAGGGGTGGGGAGGGGGCGTAAGAGGGCGGGGCAATGCCTGACAGCCATGGAATGGAAATCACTTTGTTGGGATTACCCATTGGCCATGGCCAATGAACATGTCGTTTGTTATCGACAACGACAACGAACAACAAGGACATCGCAGCAAGGACGCAGGAGCAGGAGTGACATAATCCGTTCTGACACTTCTCCGGATCTGGGTTCGGATTCGGGATAATGGTACCTTCGCCAACTACAGACTACTCCTGTACCCTAATTAGTACATATATGTTATATAATATATATTAATGTTATTTCTGCTAGAATTATATACAAAACTACAATTTAAATACAAATAAAATAAATGCAATATTTTGAATTGTATTAGTTTTACATAGTGAAACAATTTGTTTATTATTATAAATACATTTTAATTTAAAATAGTTCTTTGAATATTATAAGGGGTAAGGATTATCCGTATCTATCAGTTTGGCTGCTGAAATACTCCTTCATTATTGTTTTAAGGGGATGATGAGCAGCAGACAGATGCAATAATTAAAGCCTGATTTGCAAAGGAAGTTTTTTGTAATGATGTTAATGATATCTCTGGCAGGAGCATGAGCTGCATTTTATGACACGTTCACAAGACATCAAGGCATAATACCGAGAGTGACGGGAAGATTATTGAAAAGAGTTTATTTGTATACTTTGGGCTCTTTTGTTGTACATTTCAGTAACTATTTTATTCAATGAACATAAATCACAACCAGTGACTGGCTACAAATTTTGTATACTGGCAAGGAAGGATTTGTCCTGCTCTTCCTTGAAGCGATCTCAGCTGCTTTTAGCCAAATTGCCAAATTGCCAAAACTCTCAAAAAAACAAAACAAAAAGTTCAAATCATTAGCAAACATTCGGAAATGGTTTCTCTTCACCCCAATTGCACTTTCGAATTGATGATCCACACACTTGAGATGTCAATGGGCCACATCGGATGAGTTGAGGAACTATAAAGTAAAATTTCACAATCGATCAGCAACGATAGCAACGCATAGATACACATAGTAGAGATACATCGCCAAATAGATACACACAATGGCCAATAGCCATGAAATTTTACAACACAACAATCCGAGGGGCGAGCAATAAATAAAACTTTCCCATCTTGAGAAGAGGTCTTTATTTTTTGTCGGCCTTTAAACTTTATGCGGATGCTAATAAAATGCCATAAGCTGAAGTGTGTGCCACATGATAGATGGCGGGGGAGGGGGGCCCAGGATATATATTCGGGAATATCCTTAGCAATCCACATGACCCAAAAATTGCGTCCATAAACGCAACTGCAGCGTCGCTTTAGACACTCAGCGAAATTAATCAACTTGCCGCAGCGCTGGCGGCAGCTTTGATGAATGCTCCAATAAATTTTTTCTCTCCCCCCCACCTACGCCCATGTGATGAGTGAAATTATGAATTGGCTCCAAAACAGCCAATAAACTAAAACAATGCTACTCACTTGGCGACCCTTTTACTAGGGATAGTAATATTAATTTCACGTAACAATTATAATTTACGCACATAAAAACATATTCAAAATTTATCTTTAATTTTCTCGGCCTATTAGTAAAATATTGTTAATAAATTCAATTAAATTAAGCGTTCTCATGCCGTTTTTTCTAAATCTCTCTTAATAAAATCTCTGGTAATTTTGTAATTTGAATTGAAAATAAACACAACGATTCACTTGCTTAAATTTGCGAACAAATCATTTAAGCTGTTATGAGATCGGTTAAATGGACTTAATTCTGTAGAACTAATTTGGTAAAAGGCAGAGTGAAACAGGTATTTCTGTAGTGTAGCTCCCAAGTCAGTTGGAAATTAACAATTATATAAACATATATTAACAAAAATATAATATAAATAAACGTTAATACAGGTAATTTTTAAAAGAGTTGAATAGTTTTACAAACACAACAAAATCAAAATCAACTTTTAGCCCTGCCTTTTCCGATTTTTCCATTTCCAACTCCGGCTTTTCCGGACTTTTTTGTTTTATTTATATGATTTCTACGCGACGAACAATATTTTGGTCGTTAGTTTCGTTGCACAAGTTGGATTTTCAGTTTATTTTCAGACACGGCGCACAGTATATATATAGAACATATATATACCAAAATCTATAGCCACATATATATGAGCTCCGACTACATTGATGACCCTGACAATGGCAATATCCAGGTTCGGAAAATCAAAATCAAATTCGAGCTAAAACAAGCAAGAAAAATTGCCAATTAATTTAAATATGTATCTTTAAAAACAACTGAGTTATGCAAAATGCCCATTTTTTGGCAGCTTTTGGATATGTAGTGCTCCGGTTTTTTATGTGACCTTCAGGATCATTAAAAAACAATTTAATTCCAAATATAGTTTAGTTTTAAATATACGTCCAAACTTTTGGTTATCTTCAAATAACAAAGTTCTTAGCTGTATGCGAATCTGTATCTGTATCCGTATCTGTGTCTGTGTCAGCCAAGCGAACTGTGCAATTTGCCGTGCTAGGTGCCATTACCAGGAGCGGAGTGAGGAGGGGACAGGAGAGGAGGGAGATGGTGATGGGGATGGGGAGACAAAGATAAATTCGGAAGGGAGACAGGAGAAAGTGGAGAAAGAGCAGGAAGAGCAGGAAGAGGCGAGGAACCTCCACGGGTGCATATTAGCTTAAGATAGCGAATAGCTCACGGAGTCGCACAGTCCGCCAGTCATTAAGTCATTCATTCATTCATTCAGTTAGTAAGTCACTTACAAACACAGAGAGAAAAATAATTATTAAAAGTTCATGTTTATTTCAGAACTCGAATTGTTCAAATGTACTCCAAAATGTTCTTATTTTTCAAAACTATTATTCTTCTGAAACTTAAAAAATGTAATAAAAAATCTGGGCCTCCATTATTTTCGCATATATTTTTAAACAAAAACGTCAAAACCTTTTTTTTTTAAATAAAACAATCAAATTAAGTATGTTAATTTAATGCAATTTAAAAAATCTAAGTCTTACCATTGATAAACTAAAAAACCTTTACTCAATTTGCATAGTATAGTTTACATACTAAAATTAGCCAAGAACTATTTACTTGCCACCTTATAAAACTCGGAGCAAGAAATGCATTTTGCTCAGTGTCTCTCAACGAGGTTCATTCACCCCCTCCCCCACCACCCTCCGAAAAACAACTGTGGCTTCCTGTGCAACATCCTTCCGTCACAAAATGAATCCTCCTTCAAACAGGGGCGCCGTCCTGGGGGAGGTGCCGAATTGATAAATGGACTAAAGTTCAAGTAATAAACATAACAAACTCGAGTTGGATTCACTGGGACAGACCAGATCAGAAGAGAGCAAAAAAGATGAGCAGCTCGAGCGGACGGAAAATCCATTGCGGATAACGCTGATCTATGAGGGGGAAATCGGGGTTATAATGATGATGGAACTGCACTGCACTCCTCCCCCTCCCCCCCCCCCCNAAAAAAAAAAACGGGAAAATAATTGCGAGCTACGCCACTAGACGACACTCCTTTTCTCCTATCAACGAAGATGGAAATTCAACCTTCAACACAAATTGCACTGCGGAAAATAATAAAGTTACGCAAAGAAATGATTTATAATGCTTATTGTTTTCGCTTTGTGTCTGCAAATTATTAATTAATTCAATTAGAGAATAGAAGGAAAATTATGCATGCCAATAAAACTCCGCCTTTAATAATGGAATCATTTAAAATTCCATTTAATGGATAAACTTTGTCTTTTTTGATAAGTTCTAATCACTTTCTCTAGATTTAAATCAATACTTTACATTGTTGTTTTTAAATTCCAATAATAAGAATTTTAAATTGGAGCTTTTTAAAAAGAATCAGAGTTTTGCAATTAATAGGCATAAAAATTACTCATACGCAATGTAAGCCGCACAAGTTGGGCATTTTGTTTTTTTTACACCTACACTTTTTTGCAGATTTATCTAAAAAATGGATAAAACTTAAATATATAATACATAATATTTCCTCAGAGTTCCTCCATCGTTCGGGAAATGAGGACTTGTCACTCGTTTTGAAAGATTTTCCTCGCGCTCCGCTTGAGAAGCTCGAGAATGTGTGTCTGTGTTAAGTGGCAAATATATTGCAATCTTGGTGGGCAAGCACTGGAAAATATGACTTTATTTCAACAATAAGCCAACTCTTCAATTTTACTCGTGGCCAGCTACGCTGCAAAGTATCCGCAAGTGCCGGGTGACAGGAGGTAGGGGGAGGAAAATGGAACATGGAACATGGCTAGAACTCACCTGGAAACCAACGAGACTCCAGACCTCCTCCTCCGTGGAGAAAACGCAAGCGGTGCCAGCAGCTCCATGGTACTGGTAGTTCCTCACCGAGTGCGAAAGTGCCACCGGAATCGCAGTTGTTACAATCGTTATCCAAGCGCACATGATGGCCCTGGGTTGCAAGTTGCAGATATATAGTATATATATTTGTAAATATTTGTAATATCTCGTTTATCTATATTTTGAATGTCTTATAAACTGTTGTCGAATGTTATAAAACATTTTAAACAATACTTTTCTCATAGTGGCTATTGGAAATTTAAAGTTGAATTTGAGATACAAAAAGAAAGGTACAGAATATTTTCAACAAGATTTTGAATATTTCCAAATGCCAAAAGTCAGTAATTTAAAAATGGAATCGGTTGTAAAAATAAAAGAATCGCAAACACAGAACAGTTATATATATGGATTAATAATAAACAATTTACAAAATTTTATATGTTATCAGCTTTAATTTTAAAGGGTTATTCAATGTCTTCTTTGTTAGTACATTCTCTATCTTTTTTAATCACTAAAAATGTTTCCTACTTTCCTTCGGCAAGGCTGCTGCTGTCATCAAAGTTTGAACTTGGCTAATTGAAAAATGTCTCAACGAAATGGCAGGACGGCTTTGTTTGCTGGTTTCTTAGTTTAGTTTCCTACAAGTGTCACTATTTTGCCGTATCTTAAAGGCAAGCCTAAATGCGATATTGCTAGACATAGATGTCATGCCACAATGGCGGACGGAAGGTGTACGCAAAGGTCGCAGATCGCAGGTCAAGGAAAAAGACTTGCAGGTAGGCAATCCAGTTAGCTAATTACACAGCCTCGACAAATTGATGCAATTAGTCCAGATGATGTGGGATACGGAGAGCAGCTGGATCTGTTGCACCAAGCAAAATCGGTGGTTAGCCTATCGAGGAATTGGCTATAGTCCTTACATGAGAAATCATGACTTTTAATAAAAGACGGTAACAATTGAAATGGGGTGCATATTTACATTTAAATTGCAAAAAACTATACTATACTATAAACTATAGATCCTATAAGATCTCAAAGATCATAAACATCCTAAAATGGATGCCAAAACTACTTATTGGGGGGCAACTAGTTTCTTGTTTGCACATTAAGGTCGTTCAAATAGCTTTTATTTTATCCTATGCAGAAGGTTTTATTACTTTGCTTTATTGTTTTTATACCCTTGCAGAGGGTATTATAATTTTGACCAGAAGTTTGCAACGCAGTGAAGGAGACATTTCCGACCCTATAAAGTATATATATTCTTGATCAGCACCACCAGCCGAGTCGATCTAGCCATGTCCGTCTGTCCGTCTGTCTGTCCGTCAGTCTGTCCGTCTGTCGGTTGCTATGTAAACTAGTCCCTCAGTTTTAAAGCTATCGAGCTGAAACTTTGCACCAACCCTTCAATCTGTTGCAGGTAGTATATAAGTCGGAACGGCCGGAATCGGAACACTATATCACATAGCTGCCATAGGAACGATTGGGAAAAAGTGCCATAATTTCGTCATTTTTCAAGATAATTTATTTATTTTTTGGTAAACTCTATTTAATATCTATTTTTGACATATACTGTAAGTTTCATTAAAATCGGACCACTATATCCTATAGCTGCCATAGGAACGATAGGAGAAAATGGGTCATTGAGCATAACTCTGGTATTTCTTAAGACAATTAATTCATTCTTGAGAAAAACAGTTTTCATAGACATTAAAGCCTTTTTAGAAATTTAAAAACCAAAGATCGGATCACTATATCCTAAAGCTGCCATACAATCGATGGAACAGTTTAAAGGCAACTGGTCTGCAAGGGTATTCTAAGCTTCGGGTACCGAAGCTAGCCTTCCTTTCTAGTTAATTGTTAAATAGTATAAATACAAATATTCAATATTATGAAATTAATTATGAATCCCGGCATTGCCTAAAAAATTATTAAGAAGCTGATCAAATGATCCTAGTTAAACTTGTGGTTTGTTACAAGACGTTAAACAGTTTTGTGAATTGTTTTTTTTCGAGTGTCTTGGAATGCATTCCGGTTAGATGAAGCACTTACAGTGTGGCGTTGCGCTCTGTCCGCAGGGACATGCTCGTCACGGGATGAACGACGGCCAGGAAGCGATCAAAGGACATCAGCACCAGGGTGTAAACACTGCAACTCGGCACACAATTCGTAAGTCGGGTTTGAGTCTCATCAGGGACATGCAGTTAAATATCTAAGTATCTTTGGAACCCACCTGCAGTGGCATGTTACCACAATCATGTACTGGACGAACTTGCACCACATATTGCCGAACGGCCACTCCGGCAGGACGTAGTCGGTCGCGGTGAATGGAACGCAGAATATTACGAACAGGATATCGGACACCGCCAGGTTGATAATCAGCAGGTTGGTGGTGGAGCGCATCTGTTGGTTGGCCACAACCACTGCAATTGGAGGGGAGATCAAAGGGGGAACATAGTTGGCATTAATAGAATATTTTACTTATAGAGTTAGTTGTATTTTATTTGTGTGTGCGAATGTAACAGGGAGGTGGAAGCATCTTCGATATTGTTCTTAAGCAGCAATAAGCTTGTCCATATATGTATGTCAGTCGTATATATTAATATTTTAACTATCAAACTGTTGCCTCATATTGCTATTGATACGATGTCAGATGTCAGAATAGTTAAATCAATAAGCCCTAAAAGTATTCAGCTGATTTTGTAGTTGAGCGTCAAATAATCAGTGGAGTAATTGGTATTGAATGGTCGGGTCCATAATTTTATTTTTTAGACCCTGTACCCAAAGAGTAAAGGGAAGCGTAGCAGACCCCACAAAGTAAATATATTCTTGATCAGCATGACGAGCTGAGTCGATATAGCCATATCCGTCCGTCTGTCTGTCCGTCTGGATAAACGAACGGACCTCAGCAACTGTAAGAGCTAGAAGAACCATATTACCAATGCAGGTTCTCCTAATTATTACGCAGATAGGTTTATTTTTGTTTGTCAGTGCCACGCCCAACGCCCCCGCTATTAGTACTTTTAATTTTTTCACTGCACTGCACTGCACAATTTTCAAGCTAAAATTTGTATATTTGTAAATGGGTTAATCGTTTTATATACATATTATTGGCATAATTGAAATGTTCTTAATATTACTTTTCTCTTGTTAATCAATTTAATCCAAAATTATGAACTTCACTTCTTCTTGCTTAACAATTTAAATTCTCTTAATTCCTTAGGCGATTATTTGGCGATTTAAAGCGAGTTTTGGAATGCCTGCACTTACACAATATGAAGAGTTTCTTGAACAAAATGTCAACTTATAATTTTAAGGATGCCGTATCCATGGCACTGGTCCAGTTTTGGTTTTTACTTTCTTACTCAATGTATCCAACCTTCGCTCCCGTTTCCCTTTTGCCTCCCCCTCGGAAATCCTCCAGACTCCTCTGACTTTGTCCTCTGACTTTTTTTTTTCTCCCCAATTACGCGGACAACCGGCAGCAAACAGCGCAGTGGGGTACGAAAGGGGGGTTTTGAGGGGGTTGTACTTATGTTGTGTCTTTAATTAATTTATTTAGTGAGCATGCATTTATTTATATAGATTTTTTAAAAAAAAATTTGTTTGCCATATATTTTATTTTTACCGCCCATCAAATAGTTTCCCATATATGTAGACACTTACTGTTTATTGTATAAACTTCTTCCTATTTACTGACTATCTAATAAAATTCAATAAATAAAATATATATAAAATATAAAACATATTGAAATTACAAAACAAAATGAATAAATAAATGGGTTCGGTCTTCGCAAATTTCATTAGAATGTGTAATTTTTTGTGATGAACGTTTTCAGACATTTTTATAAAACTAAACAGGAAGTAAATTTTATTCTGAATTTAAAATGACATATTTTAAAGTTTAAGATTATGATATTAGAATCCGTCCCGAAAATTCAGTCTACGCCGGTGACATTTGTTGTTGTTTGGCTGAAAGTGTGCATGTGTGTGTGTGTGT
>JAJJHY010002764.1:1768-95248 GCA_021224005.1 Drosophila setifemur
ACCCGAATTAAAGAAATAATTCGACCATCTTCCGCAAAAGTGTTTCAAAACGGAGTCAACTTTTGCAGATCAGGTTGCCATATTTGGCCTCTCTACAGCATGCATGCTGAGCTCCTCAGAAAATTCCACTTTTTGCTCGATCGAATCGATCAAAAATCGAAGAAACCTGAGCTGGAACACCTGATAAGCAAATTAACTTAATTACAGCAAAGCGTACTATTTTATTCTCTGAATCTTTGAGAGTTGCTGACAGTGAGAAAAATAATAATTTAAAGTTCTGCGACTCTTGACTTGCTGCCGGCAATCGGCAGAAACTTCGTGATTTTGCTTGCCGTGAACATATAGACAGAATCCATACGCATGACTGTACTCTTCAGCAAATCCGTGAATTTTCACATTTGGATAACAATTTTCGTTTCTCCTCCAAGAATTGAAACGATGAGTTCAAGAAGTTGTTTTTTCAGTTCTTTCCAACTAGTGACCGTGGTGATGTTTTCATCCGTCATCTTACAGTAAGATTCCTAAAGTTTTCGTAGAATTGGCATTATTGAACTTAAGCGATTATTCAGTTTCACTTGATTTCATCAATTTTGGATGGATTAAGAACCATTTAGCCAAAGGAAACCATCCCGTTGGAGAATGTCAGACATTTTAGCGCATATAAGCTATTAACGATCGTCTTCTTCAATGAACGTCGTCAACATCGAAATCGTTGCAAACGGCGCTGATGCAGACCCATATGTAAGTTTGTCGGATGTCCCTTCTCGCCAAAAAAGAAGTTGAATTTTGTGATCTTTTTCAGTTACAAGCATTCGAGTCCTGGTGAAATCTTTTTAATGGTGACAAATATGTGGCCAACATTAATTTATTCATTCATGAAATCACAATACAATTTATAGAGCCGAGTATTTTTTGAAACTGAATTCCGGTTCAGTTTTGAAGGGCAAGCTAAATAGTCCATATGGCAAGTTCGTTCGCATGCAAGCACAAAATCGTTATACTAATGTCGTGGCTTCCATAGTATTGGCAACAACGAAACTTGATGAGTTCCCATTATGATTTCTTTTCTATCGCCCTGGAACTTCCCACACCAGCTTTATGTATTTTTAGCTCAAATTTAACATAAAAACCTTATGAAATTTAAATAAAAGTTAATTACTAAATCGAAACCCCGAAATTGGGGGCTCGTCCAGAAATTAGTGACAGTATAATTTGTATACTCTTGCACAGGGTATTATAATTTTACCAGAAGTTTGCAGCGCAGTGAAGGAGATATCTGCGACTCCATAAAGTATATATATTCTTGATCAGCATCACTAGCCGAATCGATCTAGCCATGTCCGTCTGTCTGTCTGGCGGTCTGTTTCTTCACAGCCTAGTCTCAGTTTTAAAGATTTCAGGACCAATCCTTCTATCTGTTGCAGGTAGTATATAAGTCGAAACGGCGGGAATCGGAACACTGCATTCTTTTATTCTTTTCATAGACATTAAAGTCGATCTATAAAATTAAAAGCAAACAAGAATAGAAGGCAAGCTTCGGTACCCGAAGCTTAGAATACCCTTGCAGACTAGTTGCCTTAAAACTGTTATATCTTTTGTATGGCAGCTATAGGATATAGTGATCCGATTTTTGGTTTTTCATTTTCTAAAACGGCTTATGTCTATGAAAACTGTATTTCTCAAGAATGAATTAATTGTCTTGAAAAACACCAGAGTTATGCTCAATGACCCATTTTCTCCCATCGTTCCTATGGCAGCATAGGATATAGTATAGATATAGCCGTTCCGACTTATATACTACCTGCAACAGATTGAAGGGTTGGTTCAAAGTTTCAGACCGATAGCTTTAAAACTGAGGGACTAGTTTATATAGCAACCGACAGACGGACAGGCAGACGGACATGGCTAGATCGACTCGGCTGGTGATGCTGATCAACAATATATATACTTTATAGTGTCGGAAATGTCTCCTGCACTGCGTTACAAACTTCTGTTCAAAATTATAATACCGTCTGCAAGGGTATAAAAATAGCCAATTTATTGCACTTTTTCCTAATCGTTCGTATGGCAGATATGTGATGTAGTGTTCCGATTCCGTTCCGACGTATATACTACCTGCAACAGATTGCAAAGTTTCTGTCCGATAGCTCTAAAACTGAGAGACTAGTTTAGATAGCAACAGACAGACCGACAGACAGACAGACGGACATGGCTAGATCGACTTGGCTGGTGATGCTGATCAATAATATATATACTTTATAGGGTCGAAAATGTCTCCTTCACTGCGTTATAAACTTCTGGTCAAAATTATAATACCCTCTGCAAGGGTATACAAATCGGATCACAATATCCTATAGCTGTCATACAAACTATCGAACGGCTTAAATGCAACCGGTCTGCAAAGGTATTCTAAGCTTCGGGTCCCGAAGCTAGCCTTCCTTTCTTGTTTTTAATGAATTACAGCTAATGTTTGGTAATTTATACTTGCAAATCGCCTCTTCGCTCTCCTTTTTTAACTGCAACTGCAGCATCGTCACATCGTCGTCTTCTTTCTTCTTGATCTCTGCTCCTCTTCCAGCTCCTGCTTTTCCTGGTTAAGTTATCACTTCAGCCAATATTGTCGCTTTCTGCGACAACGAATTGGATCGATGCAACTTCATCTGTTTCGCGTTATTAATTTACGTTCCGTCTAAAAACAAAGTTCACACAAATTTGCAAACTACGCAATTGCAAACGTTGTTTTCTGAATTTCATAATATTTCGTAAGTTTTAATGGAATTACACAATATGCAAGTTCTCAGCTCTTCTTGACGCTTCTTAGTCTCTCCTTCTATCTATCACTTTAGCGTTTAAACCTTCTTAGTTTTTGGGCAAGTGTCGATTATTCTCTTGGTTTAAGCCATTCTTTCTACCACAAAAACTTAATTTTTGTTTAGCTGCACGTTCAATTGGCACGTTTATAGATTTACCAAAATTGCAGATGGACGGGTTGTTTTTATACCCTTGCAGAGGGTATTATAATTTTGACCAGAAGTTTGTAACGTAGTGAAGGAGTCATTTTCGACCTTATAAAGTATATATATTCTTGATCAGCATCACTAGCCGAGTCGATCTAGCCATATCCGTCTGTCTGTCCGTCTGTCTGTCTGTCTTTCGGTTGCTATGTAAGCTAGTCCCTCAGCTAAAGCTATCGGGCTCAAACTTTGCACCGACCCTTCAATCTGTTGCAGGTAGTATATAAGTCGGAACGACCGGAATCGGAAAACTACATCACATAGCTGACATAGGAACGATTGGGAAAAAGTGCCATAAATTCGCCATTCTTAAAGATATTTTATTTATTTCTTAGTAAACTCTCTTTAATAGCAATTTTAACATATCCTGAAAGTTTCATCAAAATCGAACCACTATATCTTTTAGCTGCCATAGGAACGATAAAAGAAAATGGGTCATTGAGCATAACTCTCGTGTGTTTCAAGACAATTAATTCATTCTTGATAAAAACAGGTTTCAAAGACATTAAAGCCTTTTTAGAAATTTAAAAACCAAAGATCGGATCACTATGTCCTATAGCTGCCATACAAACGATCGAACGGCTTAAAGGCAACTGGTCTGCAAGGGTATTTTAAGCTCCGGGTACCGAAGCTATCCTTTGTTGTATGTATATGCAATTCAGTATGTATATTAAATATTTTGTTGCAAATTTATGAATTAATGTGTTAGCAAAAAACGCTTATTCTATATACTCTTGATCCGTTTCATATACTCCCATATAGTCTTTACAAGTTATCTTCCTTGCAAACGAATCCTTTTCAATTTCAATTACAATTTCTGTTGCTGGGGCAGGATGAGTATATCTCGGGGGATCTCTCTTGCACACACATATATGTATTTATATATATAATTATGTAACCTGATGCAGCAGCACACACCTTCCTATCGTGTTTTTCGATTATATTAGGTTAAGTTTATTAAAAAGATTAAAAACACGTTTCTTCTTAATTTGACAGTTTTTTCTTCTTATGTATATTTAGTTTTGCAACTTTTCTTCTTGAGACTCAATCGCCATAAAAATACGCAAAGTTTACAGGCGCTAACAACAAGCAATCTGTTTATTGCTTAAATAAACAGTAAGTCGCTTGCGGTCGGTGGTTGATTTTTCTCGGATGTGCGGAAGTGTATATATGAATGGGCGCCTTTAATATATTTATACTATATTAGCTACTGCTTCGAAATGTATATGGTGGTGCAATGGCTAGGACGTCTGGCTGATAGCACAGAGGTCTCAGGTTTGAACCCCAGACCAGACCCGGATTTTTTTTTTTCGTTTTGATTTATTTTGCAGGGTCTTTAACATTCGGGAAACTCGACTGCAATGTTCTGACTTGTTTAGCTCCATCTCCTTTCTCTTTTCCTTTTCTATTTATATTTCTGTTTACGTTTCTCTCTGTTAATAATTATTGTTTTTATTCTTTTACACAAAATATGCAAACACTGTACTGCTACATTTAGTTTTAAGTTGGAACTTAAAAAAGGGAACGCATACAAAAGTTCTTCGTGTTTTATTTGAGCGATCATTGATTTTCAACGTTGACCTTAGGCACTTTGGCCCGGTCATTAGATAGACTCAAGTAAATTTTAGAGCATTTACGTAACAGGCGCAGTCGGTAGGATGAAAAATTATTGATGCGATAGCTAGACTATTCAATTCTCTAATTGGTCATCCGCTAAAGTCCCTTCGCAAATCATATCGGTATTAGTAGTTCAAGTTTGCAAAGTGTAAGCCTCGACAGTGAAACAACAACCGAAAACTGATCGTGAAGTGAAACAACTTAAAAGAAAAAAGAAAAATAATATAAACTCTTTTAAGAAGGCCCTAGAATTCGCCAGAGTTATAAATCCTAAAAGTTTTTTTTTTTTTTTGCGAATCCCGTTGCACTTGATGCAACCCACCTCCCGCCCAACCGACCAAGGGGCGCAGCCGCTCAATCACGAAGATAGGACCGAACATGCAGGGAAAATAGTAGAAAGATTTTGAGGAAAACTACATAAAATTGTGGTGAGTAAGGTAGGTAAGAATTAGGGACTTAATATGCGTATGTTCGTTAATAGAAGAAAAATCGGACGTTAGTTTATGCACTACGTTATAATCTGAGCAAAGTACTCTAAAGGGCTCATGCAGGCCATAATTCGAACTACTATGGTTTAAAGCTAGTGGGATAAAATTTCTTGAACGTCTACGGGGCACATTAAAGTTGATGCGTTCTAACAAGGCAGAACTATCAACCTCATTGTGTATTAGTTTGAGGATGAAAACTACACCAAGCATGGTTCTACGATTAGTAAGTGAGGGTACGTTTAGAAGCATCAGTCTACTAGAGTAAGAGGGAAGTTGAAAGTTTGGTTGGTAAGGAATCTTTTTTGCACGGATTCAATTTTGTCTTGGTGAACTCCATACTGAGGACTCCAGACACATGATCCGTACTCAAGAATTGGCCGGACAAGCGAGACGTACAAAGTCTTAGTCACATAGGGGTCATTAAATTCTTTTGACCACCTTTTTATGAAACCTTACACACCCATGGCCTTATTTACCATGCATGAAATGTGGTCAGTAAATTTTAATTTGGCATCAACTTACTCTAACAAAAAGCGAAACCGCTAAAGAGTACCGCGATAAGCTGCCATCACCGCAAACAGTGGACATAAATAGATCGTGTAAACGAAAGAAACACAACAAAAGAGATTAGGAAGATCACTTGCGAAGATCTGATTAGCGCGCACGTCCGAATGCAACGAGCAGAGGGCTGAAACATTTATAAAAAGCTACAAAATAACTGAACAATTATAATATTAAAATAATATTTAAAATCTAAATAGATACAACACAACTGAAATAAAAAACAAGTAAGAACGTTACAGTCGAGTTTCCCGACTGTTACAGACCCTGTACAAAAAAAAAATATATATATATATATATATATATATATTCACACCGAGTCCGGTCTGGGATTCGAACCCAAGATCTACGCGTTTTAAGTCGAACGTCGTTACCATTTGACAAAGCCAAACTTTTTGAACCTACAGCTAATACAGTATAAATATATTGAAGACGCACATTCATACAAACATACATACACATTCGTACACATTCGTATGTATGTATATGAAGGTAGTGGCAGCGCAGCGGCAGCGGCACTTCCGAGAAAAATCAACCACCGAACGCAAGCGATTTACCGTTTGTTGGCGCAAATAAACACATTTTTTGTGTTTAGCGCCTGTAAACTTTAGGTATTTATTGTGCGCTTTCTAATTAACCAATCTTGATGAAATTTTCAGGATCGGTAGAAATCTATGCTCCAATTGCATGGGTATTTTTAAAAAAATTTTAGCTTGAAAATTGTGCAGTGCAGGGCAGTGCAAAAATTCAAATACAAATTGCGGGGGCGGTGGGCGTGGCACCGACTTAAAAAAATAAACTCTAATTTACTCAGTATTAGAAGAATCTACACTGGTAATACGGTTCTTCTAGCTCTTACAGTTGCTGAGATCCGTGTGTTCATCCGGACGGACAGACGGATAGACGGACAGACGGACATGGCTATATCAACTCAGCTCGTCATGCTGATCAAGAATATATATACTTTGTGGGGTCTGCCACGCCTCCTTCTGCCTGTTACATACATTTGCACAAACTTAATATACCCTTTACCCTTTGGGTACAGTGTCTAACAAGTAAGAACGTTACAGTCGAGTTTCCCGACTGTTACAGACCCTGTTCAAATTTGGTTATAATACAGAATAAATATATTGAAGGCGCACATTCATACATATGTATACGAAGGTAGTGGCAGCGCAGCTTCAGCAGCACTTCCGAGAAAAATCAACCACCGAACGCAAGCGATTTACCGTTTCTTTGCGCAAATAACCAGATTTTTGTGTTTAGCGCCTGTAAACTTTAGGTATTTATTGTGCGCTTTCTAATTAACCAATCTTGATGAAATTTTCAGGATCGGTAGAAATCTATGCTCCAATTGCATGTGTATTTTAAAAAAAATTTTAGATTGAACATTGTGCAGTGCAGGGCAGTGCAAAAATTCAAATACAAATTGCGGGGGCGGTGGGCGTGGCGCCGACTTAAAAAAACAAACTCTAATTGCGTCAGTATTAGGAGAATCTACACTGGTAATACGGTTTCTCTAGCTCTTACAGTTGCTGAGATCCGTGTGTTCATCCGGACGGACGGACGGACGGACAGACGGACATGGCTATATCGACTCAGCTCGTCATGCTGATCAAGAATATATATACTTTGTGGGGTCTGCCACGCCTCCTTCTGCCTGTTACATACATTTGCACAAACTTAATATACCCTTTACCCTTTGGGTACAGGGTCTAAAAATAATAATAATAAATACACCGAACACATCATGGCTGTATCAGCACCAGAGTCAATACAGCTCTCTGCCTCAAACATGGTCCAAGTCGAAATACAAATAAATGCTGTGGGAAATTTCAATGGCGACCCAAGAACGCTATACACGTTCATCAGCCGTATCGATTTCATATTGGCGTTATATCAAAAAATGGACGAGCGACAGAAACTTATTATCTTCGGACATATTATACAAAAAATCAGTGGCGACGTCATCCGCACCCTCGGAGCATCCAACCCCAATACCGAGGCAACATTCGCCAAAGACGTTTTTTCTATATTCGCCACCCTCGAACAGATAAAAACAAAAGATTGGTTGGAGTGTAAAAATGCTCTTATGCGCATATTTGCCATCCTAAAGGCCCCAGGCTCAATTAGAATCAGTAGCAACAAGCTCAATTAACGTGCACGAAATGGTTCAGTTGATCAACAAAAACATAGAAAAAATTAAATAATTCAAAGACGTACATAGTAACAGAGAACAGCTACTATACCAACTAATCCAATTCACTGAATACATTGAAGATATTTCAATGGGAATGCAACTCTCCCGACTAGGACTATTCAACCCGAAATTACTTAATTACGACAAGTTAGAAAATATAGACAGCAGTAACATATTACTAACCAAAACATCAACCTGGATTAACGCTAACCAAATACTTATCATATCTCACATTCCCACTACACAAAGAACCGTTCATACAATTAATATAATACCATACCCAGATCGTAATGACTACGAATTGGACCATGTAGAATAACACACCTATTTTAAAGAGCAGAAAAAATGTATAATTAAGATCATAAAGAAATAATTAAGATCATAAAGAAATACATACAAAAAATATAATAAAAAGAAATGATCCAATATGTAAATATATATAAATTTTAAGCAAATTATTAAATATGTTAAACCAAATAATATATTAACTTGGAATATAAGCGAGACTACAATAGAACAAGATTGCCAAGAAATAAATAAAAACATAACGATTAAAGGCAACAAATAATAACAATAAAACAAAAACAAACAAATTAAAATAGAAAAATAGTGCTGAGTGAAAATAATTTGAATACCGATATCAATCCGGGTCCATTATACGCACCCTTAAAAGTAATTAAAATAAAACCAATAGAACATAAAGACATTGTAAAACTAATATCAAATAATAATTACACAGCTTGTATAATTGTATTAATCATAAGCATTATAACTTGCATTATTTGCGTATATCTCAAAATTAAAACTAAAAAATTGGTCGAAGTGCAAGATGCAAATCCAATTGCACTACCTAAATTGTATCCATCATATTCTATCACTTCCCATAGCGAACGGACGGGTTTTTATTTTTTATTTTGCGCCCCGAAAATTTTCCGTTTGATATTTCGAAAACCTCGGAGTTTTTATAAAGTAACTAATTTAAGCTATCGCGATCACTATCTGCGGTAATCATCAGCTTTTTCCGTTCGCTACGCGTGTGCATGCACCTGTTTATTTAAATAACTCTGAGCAAGTAATTTTGTGTAAGCTTAGTGTTGTTGTAGTTTGTTCATCATCTCCGTTTTGCGTGTAAATCTATTAACCGCAATTCTTAGTAAAGTCGCATAAAAAGACCGCTTCTGGTGAACCCGTGGCCACTACCACACAATCTCGGGCGGCGGAGCAACGATTGATGGCAAAACAGCCGAGGACGGGAGATAGCATCGGCCACAGCTGTTACCGAAGATTCGGTTCTCGCCTTGCCCGTGACCTCTCTGCGACTGACGTCGCTGCTTTTATACGATGCAAAACGATAGCCGAGGTAAAGGTAGAAAAATATAACTTTTCCTACGCTAGGGACATTGCATCTTTCAAGATAAGTGTCCCAATGAAGTTCTTCGAAAGTATTTGCTCTCCCGGTTTCTGGCCAGAGCATATTATAGTCCAAGAACACCAAGCTAGGAAAAGAAATAAAAACAATAAAAGGCCAATTGCCATTAAACTTCCCCAGCCAACTGCATCGGCTGTGCAACCAAAAAACTAGCCTCCTCTTTCCTTATATCCTATCAGAATACAAGAAGCCTACGAAGTAAGCTTACTAAATTGTACTCTGATAGTTTTTCATTTGGTTCACAGGTGATTGTGTTTACAGAAACCTGGTTAAAACCCGACATCCTTAGTTCCGAGGTTTTCCCAGGCAAGTACACAATCTTTAGAATTGATCGTCCTTCCCGGCGTGGTGGTGGAGTATTACTTGCGGTTGACTCCAAACTCTCGCCGGAAGAGATATGCCTTCAAGAATTCGGTGATATCGAATTCATTTGCGTTAAAGTAACTTTCTCAGGTAAGACTTTCTTTATTACCTGTTCATATATTCCGCCTTCTTCCGAGATATCCATGTACTGGAAGCACTTATCTGCTATCCAATCTGTTTCCAACTTGCTTGCCGACAGGGATCAGCTGATTTTTCTTGGTGATTTTAATATATTGCCGATGGCGCAACATGACCTCATTGTCGCAAATTAATAATGTGCGAAACTCTAAGTATCAGACTCGGACATCGTGATTCTGTCAAGAACCTCCCCTCTAACACAACCTGAAGATCACTATCATCCCACTTTCGAGATGACGGTCGGTAATGTGGAAATCGAGGTTTTCAAATCGAATAGGAAAGCCCCGCGTACCAGATGCTTTCGGAATACTGATTTATTAAATTAAACTCTCTTATAGCCGGCTATGATTGGTCCGACCTCTATTCATGCACCGACATTGTGAAGGGTGCTGTTATTTTATAAAAAATTAAATATGTTTTTTGACTCATGTGTTCCGCTGCGGTATCCACCTAATTCAGAAACTTCCCCGTGGTTTACCAAACATTTAAAAAATTTAAAAATAATTAATATTAGACTTTACACTAAATGCTCAGTACTTAACTGCTCCGTCCAATTTCACTTTGCTAAACGCTCAGTGTTATAATAATTATTTAACTCGTTGCAAGGTCCAGTTCACTCAGGACCCAAAACAGTTTTATAATTTTGTTAACTCCAAGCGTAGTCTTTTCTGTACCCATCCTCTATGTCATTTGAAAACTCTTCAGCAAACACCAATCAGGCAATTGCCAATCTATTTGCTGGTTTCTTCAAAACTACATATGAACCCTCAATAATTTAAAACCATACGGATTCCTATAAATTCCCAAAGTCTAATTAAATTTTCTGTCCAGTTATTACGAAAGCTCGATTATATCCAATCTTCAACAGGTTAAGCCAATTTTTTCGCCAGGACCGGATGGTATACCAGGTTGCGTGCTTAGATACTGCGCCGATTACCTGAGCAAGCCTCTTCTTAAATTATTCAGTTTGTGTCTCGAATCCTCAACGTTACCTCGTATATGGAAGGAATCATACGTTATCCCTATCTAAAACAAGTAAGTACGTTACAGTCGAGTTTCCCGACTGTTACAGACCCTGTACAAATTTGGTTATAAGCAAAATAAATCAAGACCAAAAAAAACAAAAAAATAGTTATACCGAGTTCGGTCTAGGATTCGAGCCCAAGATTTTCACGCTTTAAATCAAACGTCGTAACCATTCGAACACACAAAACTTTTTAAATTAGCAGCTAATACAGTATAAATATATTGAAGGCACACATTCATACATATGTATATGAAGGTAGTGGCAGCTGCAGCGGCACTTCCGAGAAAAATCAACCACCGAACGCAAGCGATTTACCGTTTGTTTGAGCAAATAAACAGATTACTTGTGTTTAGCGCCTGTAAACTTTATGTATTTATTGTGCGCTTTCTAATTAACCAATCTTGATGAAATTTTCAGGATCGGTAGAAATCTATGCTCCAATTGCATGTGTATTTTAAAAAAAATTTTAGATTGAACATTGTGCAGTGCAGGGCAGTGCAAAAACTCAAATACAAATTGCGGGGGCGGTGGGCGTGGCGCCGACTTAAAAAAATAAACTCTAACTGCGTCAGTATTAGGAGAATCTACACTGGTAACACGGTTCCTCTAGCTCTTACAGTTGCTGAGATCCGTGTGCTCATCCGGACGGACGGACGGACGGACAGACGGACATGGCTATATCGACTCAGCTCGTCATGATGATCAAGAATATATATACTTTGTTAGGTCTGCCACGCCTCCTTCTGCCTGTTACATACAATTGCACAAACTTAATATACCCTTTACCCTTTACGTACAGGGTTTAAAAACGGCAAACGAGTGGATGCAAGCAATTATAGAGGTATCTATAAATTGTCTGCTATCCCCAAGCTCTTCGAGAGACTAATAACGCCTCAGTTACAACACCTATGTAGCTCTTTAATTTCTCTATGCCAACATGGATTTATGAAACGTCGCTCGACGACTACTAATCTTTTGGAGCTCTCATCCTTTGTTATCAAGGGCTTCCAGTCAAATTTTCAAACGGATGTTATTTACACAAGCTTTAGTAAAGCATTCGACTCCGTTAATCACTCTTCTTTTAATAAAGCTTGACAAAATGGGTTTCCCTGTAGGCTTAATAAAACTGATCAGCAGTTACTTGAATAATAGAACACAAAGGAACAACAGGGTTCTTTTCAAGAGCTCACTTTCTGGTGAAATCCGTGTCACCTCGGGCGTCCCTCAAGGGACCTTGGCCCTTTGCTGTTCACACTTTTTATTGATGACCTTCCATCGGTCGTGCCTAATACTCGCGCACTAATGTACGCGGACGATGTCAAGCTTTGTATTTAATATAATTATCCCTCTCGTCATCGTTCTTACAGGCCGATCTTAATAACTTACAAGCATGGTGCATAATGTCAAGCAAATTCACTACAATTTAACGGCTCTAAGTGCAAACTGATGACATTTCACCGTACAGATTCCCAGTTTGCTGCTTACTCTCTAGACGGAGTCTTTCTTGATAGAATCACGCGTGTTGATGATCTTGGTGTCATACTTGATGCCAAATTAAAATTTACTGACCACATTTCGTGCATGGTAAATAAGGCCATGGGTGTGTAAGAATTCATAAAAAGGTGGTCAAAAGAATTTAATGACCCCTATGTGACTAAGACTTTGTACGTCTCGCTTGTCCGGCCAATACTTGAGTACGGATAATGTGTCTGGAGTCCTCAGTATGGAGTTCACAAAGACAAAATTGAATCCGTGCAAAAACGAATTAAACTAATACATAATGAGGTTGATAGTTCTGCCTTATTAGAACGCATAAACCTTAATGTGCCCCGTAGACGTACAAGAAATCGTATCCCACTAGCTTTAAACCATAAACCATTAATTATGTCCTGCATTAGCCCTTTAGAGTACTTTGCTCAGATATCAACGTAGTGAACCAACTAAAGTCAGTTTTTTCTTCTATTAACGACCATTCGCATATTAAATCCCTAATTCTTACCTCCTTACTCACCACAATTCTATGTAGTTTTCCTCGAAATCTTTCTACTATTTTCCCTGCATGCTCGTTCCTATCTTCGCGATCGAGCCGTACGTTATGCAGCTGCGCACCTCGGTTGGTTGGGCGGGAGGTGGGTTGCATCACGTGCAACGGGATTCGCAAAAAAAAAAAAAAACCTCAGTAGGAGCATAAGCTTCCCTTTAAAGGGGAGGGAAGTAGCATATAATGCCAAGCATATTATGCTTACACAATATTAGAGTTCAACAACACATTGTATACACAAGCTTGCGCGTGCAGAAATTTGAAACGCGCGCAAGATTGCTGACCAAACACTTTTATTCTTTTACACAAAATATGCAAACACTGTACTGCTACATTTAGTCTTAAGTTGGAACTTGAATAAAGAGAACGCATACAAAAATTCTTCGTGTTTTATTTGAGCGATCATTGATTTTCAACGTTGACCTTAGGCACTTTGGCCCGGTCCTTAGATAGACTCAAGTAAATTTTGGAACATTTACGTAACTATATAAGCTGAAGTTACAGATTATTAAACTTCGGTTTAACGAAGGCACTTATTTTAGATGACATTTGAATTGGGAAAAGTATTAAAAAAATGTAATTTTTTAGATAATTACGACTACGTTTATGAATATATGGTCAATGAACATAGCTCCGGGGTATATCATGATAATTAATTGATTGTGGAGAAATACACATTTTTAACTTTGAAACGGAGACTAGTTTGCATAGCAACCGACAGACAGACAGCAGAACAGACGATTATGGTTAGATCGGCTGGTGATGCTGATCAAGAATATTTATACTAGACAGGTTTGGAGATCCTTCATAGCGTTACAAACTTCTTCGCAAAATTATACCTCCAAGTGTTTAAAAAGACAGCGTAAGCATGTGGTCGTGGATTAATGTGCCCCATGAGTTGAAAACTAAAGAGAACTAATGAGAGTCACGAAAAGCTTTACACACAACAACAAACTCAGCTTGCACTCGCAAACCAATAAAAATCTGTATATTTAATAATAATAATGCAAGGGAAATTGCGGTTCGAAACTCGCCTGCTTCCCTTGGCAACCTACCAGTCGTCCTTAGAGCATAAGTGCAACGTAACGTGTAATAGAGTAACGAAGATTCAGTAATTTAGGGCTTTATCAACCATAATGACAAAAAAAAAAATTTTGGTATTTAAAAAAAAAATTTACTTATAATGTTTGTATTATCAATTATAAAGAAACTTGTAACTAAGGAAGAGTTTTTAAAAATTTGAAGGGAAGCACAAACATAAAGTCATTTGAAAATCAAAGAATTTAAAAAAAATATACTTAAAGAATTCTATTGAAGAATCGCTGAAAAAATTAGTGGAGGTGAAACCACTTTATCAATAACACCTGTATATAAGGTGTACACTAAATTCAAAAGCGGTAAAAACTTCTGTAACCGAAGATAAAAAGTAAAACAAATAGTGTGCATAAGATATTGATTTGATCTATTGTATTTAATAGTTTTTACGTTTCGGGGAGTGATCGTAAAATAACTATTAATTTAGAATGGAATCACTAATATATAATGACCAATCTGATAAGTGAAAAATGGTTTAATAAAATCAACGAAAATAGGTGGTTGCAAATAAGTTAAAATTGAATAGATTAGCTGCCGTTCTTGGCCGTTCCACTCAAATCTTACGTAGTTTTGGCAAAATTATTATTATCAAAGGCAGTTATGTTGTTATTAAAAATGTGGTGAAATTTCAATACACTCACCACTTTACAGTTCACAAATGCTTACTGAAGGCTTCAAACTTAAATTTACAAAAACAATTCATATTTCACATGTTTTATAGTATATCTTTTTAGTATATCTAGCGAATGGTTTTATATTACATTTCATGTCGACATTTAGACGTTTTTAGAGAGAAGCGACCAGGAATCTGCACTGCCAGCGCTTACAGAAGCCCATTGCGGTTTTAATTACCGCCACGCGAATTTTTCCATCTTATCCGGCGATTACTTTGACGATTCTGCAAAACCATTGTCTTAGCATAGACAGCACCTGCCACCGCTTGGTAAATCTAAGGTTTTTGTTGGGTGCGGCCTCGTATTCGCAAGGATACATTTATAGGGCCGCAAAAATGTACACCTCATGTTAAAAAGGGTGGCAACAGCGTAAAATTATCCCATAATTTGCTCCATTAGCTTGGGTTTGCATTTATAGCAGTTGACACACTTACAAAAAAATTCACTGTATGCATACAGAGCAACAAAATACAATTGTATTGGCAATAAAATTAGAAATGTTGTATCATAAGCCATTGGCGCATTAAACAGGTGACCCGAATTAAAGAAATAATTCGACCATCTTCCGCAAAAGTGTTTCAAAACGGAGTCAACTTTTGCAGATCAGGTTGCCATATTTGGCCTCTCTACAGCATGCATGCTGAGCTCCTCAGAAAATTACACTTTTTGCTCGATCGAATCGATCAAAAATCGAAGAAACCTGAGCTGGAACACCTGATAAGCAAATTATCTTAATTACAGCAAAGCGTACTATTTTATTCTCTGAATCTTTGAGAGTTGCTGACAGTGAGAAAAATAATAATTTAAAGTTCTGCGACTCTTGACTTGCTGCCGGCAATCGGCAGAAACTTCGTGATTTTGCTTGCCGTGAACATATAGGCAGAATCCATACGCATGACTGTACTCGTTAGCAAATCCGTGAATTTTTACATTTGGATAACAATTTTCGTTGCTCCTCCAAGAATTGAAACGACGAGTTCAAGAAGTTGTTTTTTCAGTTCTTTCCAACTAGTGACCGTGGTGATGTTTTCATCCGTCATCTTACAGTAAGATTTTGGCCCTCATGCCAATTGGATTTCATAATCTAGTGGATCAAAAAGACGCACAGTAACTGAAAGAATAATGCGTTTTGTGGCACTTAACTCAATGAAACTATCTTCCAAATGATATCAATATTTATCTGATTTTGCAGTCCCGACATTCCTAAAGTTTTCGTAGAATTGGCATTATTGAACTTAAGCGATTATTCAATTTCACTTGATTTTATCAATTTTGGATGGATTAAGAACCATTTAGGAAAGGAAACCATCCCGTTGGAGAATGTCAGACATTTTAGCGCATATAAGCTATTAACGATCGTCTTCTCCAGTGAACGTCGTCAACATCGATATCGTTGCAAACGGCGCTGATGCAGACCTATATGTAAGTTTGCCGGATGTCCCTTCTCGCCAAAAAGAAGTTGAATTTTGTGATCTTTTTCAGTTACAAGCATTCGAGTCCTGGTGGAATCTTTTTATTGGTGACAAATATGTGGCCAACATTAATTTATTCATTCATGAAATCACAATACAATTCATAGAGCCGAGTATTTTTTGAAACTGAATTTCGGATCAGTTTTGAAGGGCAAGCTAAATAGTCCATATGGCAAGTTCGTTCGCATGCAAGCACAAAATCGTTATACTAATGTCGTGGCTTCCATAGTATTGGCAACAACGAAACTTGATGAGTTCCCATTATGATTTCTTTTCTATCGCCCTGGAACTTCCCACACCAGCTTTATGTATTTTCAGCTCAAATTTAACATAAAAACCTTATGAAATTTAAATAAAAGTTAATTACTAAATCGAAACCCCGAAATTGGGGGCTCGTCCAGAAATTAGTGACAGTATAATTTGTATACTCTTGCACAGGGTATTATAATTATACCAGAAGTTTGCAGCGCAGTGAAGGAGATATCTGCGACTTCATAAAGTATATATATTCTTGATCAGCATCACTAGCCGAATCGATCTATCCATGCCCGTCCGTTTCTTCAGTTTTAAAGATATTAGGCAACAATCCTTCTATCTGTTGCAGGTAGTGTTCAAACATGAACATGAGACGCCCACCAGATAATGCAATCATAGCCATCTGGTTGTACATAAACTCAAGTGCAGCGCATCTACACTATCGTGGGAAGATATCACATTTCTATATCCCGCATGTGTATTTAGGATCGTCCCGAAGGACAGTGTTATCTCGCTGTTGTCTTACAAACACAGCGCTAGTACATAAGTAATTTAAGATAACGCTGTAGCCTTACAAACTCAGCATTAGTTTAGGTTTAGAGATGAATAAAAGGAGGGCCGCTCCTCCCAAACGGCGTAGTACAACCAACACCGTCAATGCTTTTTGATCTAAATTCGCTGACAAGTGCTACAGTAAATGTTCTCTACGTAATGGTGTAAACATTTTGGTCCTTCGAGTAAAAAAAATCCCACAAGTTTACCAATTCAAGCGTTTCTGTGTCTTTAAACAGCAGAAAGCAAAAAGTGAAAATTAAAAAAAAAATTTTGTGAAATTTGTTTTACATTTTTTGGCCCACCACAACTAGTTGTGAGTCGAGGCTAGCACGATACCAAGATCGAACCAAAAATACCTCCATCGGGTTAAGCCAAATAAAGTAAAATAAATTAAATTAAAAAAATAACACGAGCAAGATGCTATCCGAGAAAACAATGGAATTGCTGAAGAGGAAAGTGGTGCTTTGTCAGGAGATCCTGCAAGGGATAGCCAAGAAGGCAAACCCATCAGCTATAGATGATTCGGCAGCAAAATTCACTGCGAATCACACAATGCTTACCAAAATTGGCGTCATTGATCACGAATATTTTAATTATAAAATATACGACACCACCATGGCACTCATCAAAAAACATAAAGAGTCTCTGATGAAGGTCGAAGTTGCGGTTCACGCTATGGCAAGTACGTCAAAAATAGGAGCCTCAAAAGAAGAAGATGCATCAGATAGAAGCCTGAGCATAGTAGACAGCTTGGTGGAACTCGTGGACAAAAGAGCCAAGAAGGTGAGGCAACACATAAAAGAAGTGTATGCCGACCTGGAGCGCAGCAACATGGAAGAGATCCTTGATCACAAGGACAAGATGAACTTCCTTTGGTCAAAGTACAGACCACGCTTTCACCATTAGAGTCAAAATATGAAGCATTTGCCTTTGACATCGACGCGATCGATAAATTAGAATGCAAAGTCAGCTTGCTATCTAAGAAAATTGATAGAAAAATAAGCAACTTGAGCATCATAAAAGAAGATATTCCGGAGCTACCAAGAGGGGATCTTTCTCAATTTAATGGAAACCCAAAAGAGTGGCCCACATTCTTCGAATTATTCTCCGAGGTGATTAATAGCAGGAAAGACATCAGTAACACAAGGAAAATGAATTACCTAAATTCATGCCTTAAAGGAGAAGCCAAAATGGTAGTCGGACATTTGTTAAATTGATCAGCGGCCAGCTATAACGCGGCATGGGAACTGATATGCAAGCGCTACGAAAATAAGCGCAAAACATTTTTTTACCGCGTCAACCAACTGTTGGACGTGGAACAGCTGAAGAACAATTATGAAGGCAGTATCCGTAAACTCCTGGACACAGCAACAGTGTATTTATATAATCAGAGAAGAAGGCCAAATTGGCAAAGAAGCTGATGCCATATTCGCTCAGATATTGCTGCGCAAATTTTCTCATGAAACCCCTTCTTTTTTAGGAGCAACATGTGAAGAAGGCCAAGGAAATTCAGGAGTTGGATAATGTGCTAGAATTTATTGAGCAATTGTACAACTCAATAGATTCAGTGCAAAAAAGTGTCATCTATGTACCAGCAAAGAAAACGAGCCATAAAAGATGTCGTTTTTGCCAAATAGAGGGGCACGAAATTGGCAGATGCTCCAGGGCCCATAATAACTTACTCCATGAGGAATCAAATACCAAGGAGTCAGTTAGCAGCAATTGCCTTAACCAGCATAAGGGGCAAGATACTTTGCTAGCAACCGCGCTGATTTTAGTAAAAAACAAGAAAGGAAGGCTAGCTTCGTTACCCGAAGCTTAGAATACCCTTGCAGACCAGTTTCTTCCAAACTGTTTGATCGTTTATATTGAAGCTATAGGATATAGTAATCCGATCTTTGGTTTTTAAATTCCTAAAACGGCTTTAATGGGTATGAAAACTGTATTTTTCAAGAATGAATTAAATGTCTTGAAAAACTCCAGAGTTATGCTCAATGACCCTTTTTCTTCCATCGTTACTATTGCAGCTATAGAATACAGTGGTCTGATTTTAATAAAACTTTCAGAATGTATTAAAATAGTCATTAAAAAGAATCTTGAAAATAGCGAATTTATGGCTTTTTTTTCCCAATCGTTCCTATGGCAGCTATGTGATGTAGTGTTCCGGCTGTTCCGACTTATATACTATCTGCAACAGATTGAAGGGTTGGTGCAAAGTTTCAGCCCGATAGCTTTAAAACTGAGGGACTAGTTTACATAGCAACCGACAGACGGACAGACAGACGAACATGGCTAGATCGACTCGGCTGGTGATGCTGATCAGGAATATATATACTTTATAGGGTCGGAAATGTCTCCTTCACTGCGTTACAAACATCTGGTCAAAATTATAATACCCTCTGCAAGGGTATAATAAAGCCGGTAACTATGAGCAATTGAGAGCCCTAATTGATGGAGGTTCCCAAAAAACTCTTATATCGGAGGAAGCAGCCCAGCAGTTAAAAGTTCGGAAAACAAAGAGCAATATAGAAATTCAAGGCATCTCACAAAACGTTGAAGTACTGAAGAACAGCGTGCACTTGGAAATCAAACCAAGGTTTAAAAGCACCTTTATAGCAACAAAGCAAGCCTTGGTGTTACCATAGCTACAAAGAGCTCTGACAGGCAGAAAAATTGACATGGTTGTCAATAAAGATTGGATGGGCTGCGAGCTAGCTGACCCATACTTCAACGAGCCTAGTAGAATCGACATAGTAATTGGCGTTGACTTATTTCCACTAATTATGTTGGGCCAAGTCAAAAGAGTCAAAGACACTAGGACAAAAAACCACATTAGGATGGATTGTCTCGGGCAACATAGCTAGAGCATCGGATAAAAAGGTCATCAGCGCAACAACAACAATATGTTTAGATAATCTCGAGCGCTTCTGGGAACTAGAGGAGGAAACCAATGAGTTGGAGGAAAGCATCAGATGTGAACAACTTTTCCAAAAAACTACGACTTGGAATAAAGAAGGCCGCCTCATTGTCTCCATACCATTCCGGAACGACTTCTTCTAAGGAGACTCTCGGAGGCAGGCTATGGCAAGACTGCTTCAATGGAAAAAAAATTCAGGAAGCAACCGCAGATCTTCACTGAATACAATACCTTCATAAAAGAGTAATTGAAACTGGGACACATAGAACCAGTAAACACCATTGGCAAACGCAAATATTATTTGCCACACCAAGCAGTCATCAGACCCAACAGCTTAGCTACAAAACTTTGAGTAGTTTTTGATGCTCCAGCCAAAACATCCAATGGATTTAGCCTAAATGATGTAATGTTAGTTGGCCCTAAAATTCAACAGGACATCTTTGACATTTTGTTAAAATGGCGACAATGGCAGTATGTAATGACAGCTGATATTAAGAAAATGTATCGCAAAATCAAGATTGCAAAAGCGGACCAGGAGTACCAGTATTTCCTCTGGAGCGAAAACCCAGATACGCCAGTTAAGGAGTTGAAGCTGACAACATTGACATACGGAACTGCAGCGGCACCGTTTTAAGCCGTCCGTAGCCTACAGGATCTGGCAAGCAAATTTTGCCAAGACAACCATCCCTTGATGAGAACAATTAAAGAAGATTTTTATATGGATGATCTCATTACTGGTGGTAGCACAATCGGCGTATGCATTACGATGCAAACACAGCTAAGAAACATAATGGAAAAGGCTGGCATGAACTTACGGAAGTGGGTGTCAAACGATGACAAAATAATCGCTGGAATTAAAGATGGCAATCACTAAAAACCCTTGGCCTGCAATGGCATCCAAAAAAGGATGTGTTCAAATTTGAATTGACTGTCCAAAATTAGGTCGCATTACAAAGCGTCTAATTTTGTCTCAACTAGCAAGAATTTTCGATCCACTAGGATGGTTAACACCCGTTACATTACAGGGTAAATGCTACATTCAGGAGCTGTGGAAACTGCCGCTTACATGGGACGCAGAACTGGAGCCTGAACTGGCTAAAATTAGGGAAGGTTATGCAAGTGCACTTCCAGACTTAGCGGAAATTAATATACCGCCCTGGTCTGGAACACAGAGCTCCATGGATTTTGCGATGCCTCAGAAAAAGCATATGCGGCCGTAGTATATTCCAAGTTTGGAAACAAAGTCATTTTGGTGGCTGCAAAAAGTAAAGTAAATCCAATAAAAAAAAAAAACTATTCCCTAATTGGAATTATGCGCAGCTCACCTCCTAGCAAAACTGCTAGAGAAAATACAAGTAACGATAGGAGTTCACACAAAAACACAAGCCTGGAGTGACTCTCAAATTACAATAGCTTGGATACAGAACCTGCGGAGAAAAGACAAATTCGTTAAAACTCGAGTAGATGAAATAAACAAAAAATTACCTAACGTAGAATGGAATTACGTAAAATCAGAAGAAAGCCCAGCGGATGTGGCTTCGAGAGGAATTTCCCCCAGAAATCTGGCGACCTGTACGAATTGGTGGAATGGACCGCAATGGTTGGAAAAACCATCACACCAATGGCTACAATTTGAACCATTAGAAACCAACGTAGTTTCGAGTGTAACGATAAGCGTGAACCACCTGATCCCGCTTTTAACCAAGTACTCCTCCATAAATAAGCTAAAAAGCGTAATGGCATAGGTATTACGCTTTATAACAAAACTAAAAGGAAAAAGGCAGCATTCGACTTATCTCACTGTTGACGAATTAAAAAATGCCAAAACAGGAGTTGTTAAATTACATCAACAGTCATGAAAAATAATAGCAGTGTAGCACCAATACTGGAAAGGGAAGGAGTGCAGTGGCACTTTATCCCGCCGGCAAGCCCCCATATGGGAGGATTATGGGAAGCTGGAGTAAAATCGATGAAATACCACCTAAGGAGAGTAATCGGTGACAACAGCTTCACATTTGAAGAGTTTTTTAACATTTTTAAGTCAAATTGAGGCAGCGCTAAACTCCCGTCCCCTAGTTATTTTGAGTAATGACAATGAAGGAGAGGATATTCTGACGCCGGGTCTTTTTCTCGTTGGAATACCGCTTATAGGACCCCCAGAACACTTTGATGAAAATCGCATGATTGGATCCCTGGACAAATGGAGGCACATGCAACGAATCAGAGGAGAATTCTGGAGAAAATGGAAAGAACACTTGGTGTCACTTCAACAGCGATCGAAATGGCAACAAGAAAAGCCGAACCTGAAAGAAGAGCAACTTACTACAACAACAAAGCACGCATCCAGCCAGAAGGCCCATAGGAAAGATAATAAAAACTGCAAAAGGACAAGATGATAAAGTCCGTGTAGTTACAATAATAACAAATACTGGGGAAATCAAAAGACCCTTAAATAAAATCAGTTTGTTGTCGTCTCAAAACAAGGACGACCAAGCCGACGAGTAAAAACAGAAAAGGGTGACAAGAGCAGCCAAAAGGACATCAGGCAAAGCGACAATTCTCAGCCTACTCATAATTCTGCAAATAGCAAGTGTTGCTATGATATTGAATATGAACTCATCAAGAGTCAAGATTCACTATATAAACCAACAAGCAGCAGTGCTAATGGACAAAATCGGAAAAGTAGAAATGATCTCATCAAACTGGCAATTACTATTTTACTATAATATGGAAGACTACTTCGAAGTCCTGACTGGGCAAATTCAATGAATATTGTACAACAATCAGCCGTACAATTAAAATGCAAATAAAATCATCACACAGGAATCGAAAAGAAAAAGAAGGTTCATCCTGTTTTTTGACATTGGCACTGCAGACAGGATCAAAGAAAACATGCAAACTACCATCCGAAATAAGCGATTAAATGATTATATGATTAATCAGACCTCAATTATCAATGCGACGTCGGATTTAGTACGCACTACTGTAGAAGAAGTAAACAGAAACTTCGAAAGGGTTACACTGCAATTAAATAAGATGGAGCAAACAATGAGAGACCACTTCTTAATCTACACGAAGCAATTAAATTCTTCATGTTAATTCATAAGATACGAAACTGGATTGATGAAGCAGACGATCTCCAATCAGAAGCAATTGCCCTTATAACAGACGTTCATTAAGGAAAAGTCAAACCTTCTCTGATCGAACCAAATATAATGTTGGCCAAACTGGATGTAAATTAATGAAGGCACAAGCAATATTTAAGGATAACTTGTTAATCATCGACGCAAGACTACCCATTTATGCAAATCAACATGCAAATATCTTCAAAACGATTCCAGTACCACTCAAACTCAATGGGAGAAAAGTAATTCCAAAAATTAACCCGGAATTTATTATCTTCAATAATGAAATCAACCCCTACCACCCAATGACAGAGAAGTAAGTCACTATGTGAAGGAAGTTTAGACTAGAAAGATGCAAATGACCAGAGCTGTGAAGTATCACCCATCAAGCCGAGCAACAAGCAAACATGTAAAATGATCGAGTATGAAGAAGATACATTCTTGAAGAAGCTAAATGGAAAAAACCAGTGGCTGTTCAAGATATTTACAAATAAGTCTGCTCTCATAACATGCCGGAGCAACCAAGAAGTGATTCTGATCGGCGGATGCATTACGATGCAAACACAGCTAAGAAACATAATGGAAAAGGCTGGCATGAACTTACGGAAGTGGGTGTCAAACGATGACAAAATAATCGCTGGAATTAAAGATGGCAATCACTAAAAACCCTTGGCCTGCAATGGCATCCAAAAAAGGATGTGTTCAAATTTGAGTTGACTGTCCAAAATTAGGTCGCATTACAAAGCGTCTAATTTTGTCTCAACTAGCAAGAATTTTCGATCCACTAGGATGGTTAACACCCGTTACATTACAGGGTAAATGCTACATTCAGGAACTGTGGAAACTGCCGCTCACATGGGACGCAGAACTGGAGCCTGAACTGGCTAAAATTAGGGAAGATTATGCAAGTGCACTTCCAGACTTAGCGGAAATTAATATACCGCCCTGGTCTGGAACACAGAGCTCCATGGATTTTGCGATGCCTCAGAAAAAGCATATGCGGCCGTAGTATATTCCAAGTTTGGAAACAAAGTCATTTTGGTGGCTGCAAAAAGTAAAGTAAATCCAATAAAAAAAAAACTATTCCCTACCTAATCAAGGCATAATAGACATGCCTACAGGATGTTCAGCCAGGATTGGTCAAATCACCATCATAACACCGCAAGATGGCGCTCGACGCTCAATTTAACAGCCTTCAGCTGTTAAATGAGTCGCCGAAGCGCAAAAAAACCGCTTCTGGTGAACCCGTGGCCACTACCACACAATCTCGAGCGGCGGAGCAACGATTGATGGCAAAACAGCTGAGGACGGAAGACACCGCACTAGCACCGGCCACAGACGCTATTAAAGATTCGGTTTCCGAATGTGCCAGTGTGGTAGGACCACAGCCACAGTCCGTCCCAGACCCAAGACATATCCCATTAATTCCGAAAATAAAAACCATCCCAGTCCCGAATATACCCACTCCGTCGAGGCAACTAAGGTCCGGACTACCGGCTCCACTTGGTTCTGATAGCGTCAAACCTGCAGAACCAAAACCCCTCACGGTAATCCCACCCAAAAAGCAAATATTTTTATCGCGGCTTGCCCCTGACCTCTCTGCGACTGACGTCGCTGCTTTTATACGAAGCAAAACAATAGCCGAGGTAAAGGTAGAAAAATTCAACTTTTCCTACGCTAGGGACATTGCATCTTTAAAAATAAGTGTCCCATTAGAGTTCTTCGACATTATTTGCTCTCCCGGTTTCTGGCCAGAGCATATTATAGTCCAAGAACACCAAGCTAGGAAAAGAATTAAAAATAATAAAAGGCCTAAACTTCCCCATCCAAGTGAACCTGCTGTGGTCACAAAAAACTAGCCTCCTCTTTCCTTATATCCTATCAGAATACAAGAGGCCTACGAAGTAAGCTTACTAAATTGTACTCTGATAGTTTTTCATTTGGTTCACAGGTGATTGTGTTTACAGAAACCTGGTTAAAACCCGACATCCTTAGTTCCGAGGTTTTCCCAGGCAAGTACACAATCTTTAGAATTGATCGTCCTTCCAGGCGGGGAGGTGGAGTATTACTTGCGGTTGACTCCAAACTCCCGGCGGAAGAGATATGCCTTCAAGAATTCGGTGATATCGAATTCATTTGCGCTAAAATAACTTTCTCAGGTAACACTTTCTTTATTACCTGTTCATATATTCCGCCTTCTTCCGAGTTACCCACGTACTGGAAGCACTTATCCGCTATCCAATCTGTTTCTAACTTGCTTGCCGACAGGGATCAGTTGATCGTTCTTGGGGATTTTAATATACCAGAAGTCAATTGGTCCGATGATACAAAGTCTAACTCTGTATTGCCGATGGCGCAACATGACCTTATTGTTGACCTGCTTGAACTGTCATTGTCACAAATTAACAATGTGCGAAATTCTTGAGGCCGCATAGTGGATCTGTGCTTTGTATCAGACCCGGACAGCGTGATTTTATCAAGAACCTCCCCTCTAACACAACCTGAAGATCACTATCATCCCACTTTCGAGATGACGATCGACATTGTAGAAATCGAGGTTTCCAAATCGAATAGGAGAGCCCCGCGTACCAGATGCTTTCGGAATACTGATTTCCTTAAATTAAACTCTCTTTTAGCCGGCTATGATTGGTCCGACCTCTACTCATGCACCGACATTCTGAAGTGTGCTGAGTTATTTTATAAAAAATTAAATATGTGTCTTGACTCATGTGTTCCGCTGCGGTATCCACCTAATTCAGAATCTCCGCCGTGGTTTACCAAACATTTAAAAAATTTAAAAATAATAAAAAATAAAACTTACACTAAATTTAAAGAAACCGGGTCGAGCAAGGTATATGCTCAGTACTTAACTGCTCGGTCAAATTTCACCGTGCTAAACGCTCAGTGCTATCATAATTATTTAACTCGTTGCAAGGTCCAGTTCACTCAGGACCCAAAACAGTTTTATAATTTTGTTAACACCAAGCGTAAGTCTTTTCTATTCCCACCCTCTATGTCCTTTGAAAACTCATCGGCAAACACCGATCAGGCCATTGCCGATCTTTTTGCTAGATTTTTCAAAACCACATATGAACCCGCTATAATTTTAAACCATACAGATTCCCAGGAATTCCCAAGGTCAAATTCAATTTTCTGTCCCGTCATTAACGAAAGCTCGATTATAACCGATCTTCAACGGGTTAAGCCAACTTTTTCGCCAGGACCGGATGGTATACCAGGCTGCGTGCTTAGATACTGCGCCGATTACCTGAGCAAGCCTCTTCTAAAGTTATTTAATTTGTGTCTCGAGTCCTCAACGATTCCTCGGATATGGAAGGAATCATTCGTTATTCCGATCCATAAAAAAGGTAAACGAAGCGACGCAAGCAATTACAGAGGTATCTCTAAATTGTCTGCTATCCCCAAGCTTTTCGAGAAACTTCTAACCCCTCAATTGCAACACCTATGCAGCTCTTTCATTTCTCCATGCCAACATGGATTCATGAAACGTCGCTCGACGACAACTAATCTTTTGGAGCTCTCATCTTTTGTTATCGAGGGCTTCCAGTCAAATTTTCAAACGGACGTCATTTACACAGACTTCAGTAAAGCATTCGACTCCGTTAATCACTCTCTTCTTTTAAAAAAGCTTGACAAAATGGGCTTCCCTGTATGCTTACTAAAATTGATCAGCAGTTACTTGAGTAATAGAACTCAAAGGGTACTTTTCAAGAGCTCACTTTCTGGTGAAATCCATGTCACCTCGGGCGTCCCTCAAGGTAGCCACCTTGGTCCTCTGCTGTTCACACTATTCATTAACGACCTTCCATCGGTCGTGCTTAATTCTCGTAGCCACCTTGGTCCTCTGCTGTTCACACTATTCATTAACGACCTTCCATCGGTCGTGCTTAATTCTCGCGTACTAATGTACGCGGACGATGTCAAGCTTTGTATACAATATAATGATCCCTCTCGTCAATCGGTATTACAGGCCGATCTTAATAACTTACAGGCATGGTGTGTAATAAATTCCCTAAAATTAAACGGCTCTAAGTGCAAACTGATGACATTTTACCGTACAGATTCCCAGTTTGCTGCTTACTCTCTAGATGGAGTCTTTCTTGATAGAATCACGCGTGTTAATGATCTTGGCGTCATACTTGATGCCAAATTAAAATTTACTGACCACATTTCATGCATGGTAAATAAGGCCATGGGTGTGTTAGGCTTTATAAAAAGAATTTTTTTATCAAAAGAATTTAATGACCCCTACATGACTAAGACTTTGTACATCTCGCTTGTCCGGCCAATTCTTGAGTACGGATCATGTGTCTGGAGTCCTCAGTATGGAGTTCACCAAGACAAAATTGAATCCGTGCAAAAAAGATTCCTTATCTTCGCGCTTAGAGGTCTCAACTGGGAACCAAACTTTCAACTTCCCTCTTACTCAAGTAGATTGATGCTCCTAAACCTACCCACACTTCCTAATCGTAGAACCATGCTTGGTGTAGTTTTCATCCTTAAACTAATACACAATGAGGTTGATAGTTCTGCCTTGTTAGAACGCATCAACTTCAATGTGCCCCGTAGACTTACAAGAAATTTTATCCCACTAGCTTTAAACCATAGTAGTTTGAATTATGTCCTGCATGAACCCTTTAGAGTACTTTGCTCAGACTATAACGTAGTGCACCAACTAACGTCCGATTTTTCGTCTATTAACGACCTTATGCATATGAAGTCCCTAATTCTTACCTACCTTACTCACCACAATTCTATGTAGTTTTCCTCGAAATCTTTCAACTATTTTCCCTGCATGCTCGGTCCTATCTTCGCGATCGAGCCGTACGTTATGCGGCTGCGCCCCTCGGCCGGTTGGGCGGGAGGTGGGTTGCATCACGTGCAACGGGATTCGCGAAAAAAAAAAAAAAAAGAAGTAAGGTCAACAGATGCCGAAAAATACCCAAAACATTTTCTCAAGGTGGTGAGTCAAAATGACTCGTGGATGCCAACACCACTTCACAACGTTGTAGTTAATATCTCAATAGAGCTACAACAATTACAACAAAACATAAGGGACTTGAACAGAAAAAGGGTACATATTGAAGATTTAGTGTCATTTAGTCATAATAACCATAGCCTGTATCCTCATATACGTGAAGAAGACAAATCAGAGGCAGCAACTGCTAGCGATCACATTCTCTGGCCCCCCGCAGAATGTTTAAGCATGAACATGAGACGCCCACCAGATAAGGCAATCATAGCCATCTGGTTGTACTTAAACTCAAGTGCAGCGCATGTACACTATCGTGGGAAGATATCACATTTCTATATCCCGCATGTGTATTTAGGATCGCCCGAAGGATAGTGTTATCTCGCTGTTGTCTTACAAACACAGCACTCAGCATTAGTTTAGGTTTAGAGATTAATAAAAGGAGAGCCGCTCCTCCCAAACGGCGTAGTACAACCAACACCGTCAATGCGTTTTGATCTAAATTCGCTGACAAATGCTCTCAACGTAATGGTGTAAACAGGTAGTATATAAGTCTTTTATACCTTTAATAGACATTAAAGTCGATCTAAAAAATTAAAAGCGATAGCTAGAAACCGCAAAGACGTATTGGCTTTGCATTGGGAAAAAGTACAACATCGAGAGCAGCGTAGGAGGGTGCGATGGCTTCTCATCCAGCGACGCAAGAGCAAGCGCGTGATCCAAGGACCACAGCAAGGGAGAGTGTAAATCTAGCTTTATATTTAGCGTAGAGGCAGACGGAAATCCAACAACCGAAAATCGTCGAACAAGAAGGCAAATAGAGAGTTTTGCATCAAGCGGCGGCAGAGTAAGCACAAGCATTCAACAATGGAGAGTGGAAAACTATCTTTACACTCACCGTAAAGAAATACGGCCAAGCCAGAAACCGATAACGAGTGAGGTTCTAAACGTAGCTTAACGCAAAAGAAGAAAATCGTCGAAGGAGGGTGTAAACGAGGCTTTGCGTTCAACGGCTTAGCAGGAGAAATGCACGAGCAACAATAACAGCAGGTCACGCTCGATATCCCTGGTTCTTATATACCATAGAGCCCCAGTAATCATCCTCAACGTTTTAGCCAGAAAGACGCGAAGCTTATCGAAGTGTGTCTTTGTAGCAATTCCATACACCTGACTTTGTTCTCCAGCGACATCTTGTTACGTGCTGCAAGCAGCCAGGACATTTTGGCCAGTTTTGCCCTAAATGAGTGATGCATCGAAGTAATGTGGGAATTTCTTAATCAAATAGTGCAAAAAAAATAACAAAATTCCGCATCAAAGATATGTGCATAACTCTCGATTACACCAATTTTTCTTGAAAGCACTTCACGCTAGATTTTACCCTGACAGTTAATGGTTTACTAACCCTTTTTACTAACAGACGTAGAGTAGGGGCCAACTCTTCAGTCATAAATGAAATGAAACACATTTGTCGATCATGCTAAAAAAATAATTTAAGTCGGCATGTTTTCCACTAAATATTGGCGATTTCAATTTAGGCATATTGGAATGCTGGACAGATATTGATGTACTAATAATCATTTTAGTTTGGCATAATCACTAACCTTTGTTAAATACAATGCTTTTGCCCTAACACAAATATTTTGTGTAGAGCTCGGTTCCCATTTTCAGGGCGGAAGACATCGATTTGAGTTTGGAGAGCCATTGCTTGGGTCATAAAGGAATTCGGGATCTCCAACCGGTATGAATGAAAATCTGACCTTTTTGTAATAGCAAATTTGTTACGGTTAATGTCTTCAAAAAGTGTATATAGTTTTGCGAACAGCTGTGTTAATTAAGAACTGCAGCACGTGGGAAGAGTTTATTTTTTATGCGACTCCACCACGCGAAACAGGCAAACGGCAATAAGCTACAATCAATTGTCGAAAAACAATTCAGCGCAGCAGCCGCGACGATTTGAGTAAATTCTTTGAACTGCACTGTTTGTATTTATTGCGAGCGCTAACTTTCTTGTACATTCAAACAAAGCCATGAACGAAATTGAGCCAATTGAGTCGAAAAATAATAAGGCGCAGAACACAATGTGAAAGTAAATTAATTGCACTAAACTGTGTGCATGTATTGCGACCGCTTATCTTTGTGATCAGCCAAACAAAGCGACGAGCGAAATTAAGTCGAATACAGGATATATTTATGTATGCGCAAAATTTATGCCTACATGTAATGCCGAAAAAAACTATATATTTGTGTTGTGCTTCAAATGCCCACTTTTATTCATGCCAAAGTTAAAGAATGTATGTGTACATGTGTTAATTATGTTATATGTTAATATGTTAATTATGTTCCATGTTTATCTTAGATTGGCACTTTACCTGGTCATGTGAGAAGTGTTTACTTTCCCGGTTTTCGGCTGTGTGAGTCCGTACGAGATGCGGATATGTTGATATTTGCTGTCGCATTCCACTTAAAGATTTCAAGGGGAGGCTTAACATAATTATGCTGAGTAACTTCAAAAGTGGTAAAAGCTCATAACACACACTACTTACTTAGCTTAGCTACAAGTTGCGTTTTTCATTTATTAGTGTGGTTTACAGTGTTTAACACGTTCAATGATTACGTGTTTTTTCCAAACGAAATCTTACATAAACAAAATTAATCTAGCAAACAATTAAGTGTCATGGCTATTAAGACAGAATAACTGCAAAACACCATTAAATATTTATTTAATTTTACTTTGAAAACTATAAAACTTTGAAATAAACTTGATCTGCGTGAGCACTACACGAGTATACGTAAGTAGGTTCTAGCTTTCATGGTCTGCTAGATATAGTGAACAATATTCAAAAACTTAATCTTTCTATTAAAATTAACGGATCCAAATTTTAAAGATTGTTGTCTTAGCTCTTACCATCTCTTATATCTGTTTTTTTTTTTTATACACAGGCAGACAAAAGAAGATGAGGCTTAAGCTGTTTTTGCAACATGGCTTTATTGACTAGAATATTACCGATCAAGAATATAAGTACATAAATTTGCCTGAAAATAATACATCTTTATACTCTATGAGTAATAATAAAGCTCTATAAGTAAAGAGAACAATGATAACATAGTGCTTGCAATTCTGGTGAGCTACTTACTCTTTACCATTGCGCAATTTTATATGGAAGGAAAGCTTATGGGCTTTGACTCAAAACCCAAACCAAAAAGCCGAAATGCATTATTTAAAACAAGTAAGAACGTTACAGTCGAGTTTCCCGACTGTTACAGACCCTGTAAAAATTTGGTTATAAGCTAAACAAATTAAAACCAAAAAAAAAAAATGTTTACACTGAGTCCGGTCTATGATTCGAGCCCAAGATCTTCGCGCTTTCAGTCGGACGTCGTACCCATTCGACCAACCCAAACTTTTTGAACCGGCAGCTAATACAGTATAAATATATTGAAGGCGCACATTCATGCATATGTACGAGTATATGAAGGTAGTGGCAGCTGAAGCTGCACTTCCGAGAAAAATCAACCACCGAACGCAAACGATTTACCGTTTGTTTGAGCAAATAAACAGATTGATTGTGGTTAGCGCCATCAAACTTTGTGTAATTATTGTGCGCTTTCTAATCAACCAATCTTGATGAAATTTTCAGGATCGGTAGAAATCTATGCTCCAATTGCATGTGTATTTATTCCAAGTTTAGCTTAAAAATTGTACAGGGCAAACATTAAAATACAAATAGCGGGGGCGGTGAGCGTGGCACCTAAAAAAAAACTTCATCTGCGCAATAATTACGAGAATCTGCACTGTTAATAAGGTTCTTCTAACTCTTACATACGGGCAGACGGACGGAATGACAGACGGACAGACGGACATGGCTTTATTGACTCAGCTCGTCATGCTGATCAAGAATATATATACTTTGTGGGGTCTGCCACACCTCCTTCCGCCTGTTACATACATTTGCACAAACTTAATATACACTTTACCCTTTGGGTACAGGGTCTAAAAATAAGCAAACAAAATAATTATTTAAGAAAATATAACATTAAGACAGTAAGGTAAATTAAATATTTGAAAATATATAAATATAAATTAAACGAATAAATAACATAATATTGTTAATTAATATCTCAGTTTTTTTATTTAAAATAATAACAAAAAACGTTGATTTACAAATGTTTAATCCGAACTCATCACCACATTCACTTACTAGTATAATTAATAAACAAAAAGGGCAAATCAAAATAACCTTGTTCATCCCCCCCTACTAAAAGATCCGTTATGTGCGCCCAATCGGAACAGTCTTTTAATCAGCCACAGTTAGAGCAGATAGCCGGCTTGGCTTCGGTCATCGTTGTTGAGGATCTTAAGCGTGGTAACTCAGTCTTCCACAACTTGATGTATTTATTGATCCAAGTCAAGCTCTTGGAAATGTGTGTCGACAGATATTTTCAAAGTTTCGGGGTTCAAGTGGAACCTGCCAAATATTTCGGAATACTCCATACGGTGGAGCGGACATGCATTGGAGTCTTAAATATTCGTCTTAATTGGAATGCCTTTTTAATGTGCTTTACGCTCTACTATCTGGACAAGAAGGATCTGGGAACATTCTTTTTTTCAGATTTTTTTAATTTTCACCGCCTTGATATAAAACAGCCGGCAGTCCATTGTCTCTGAACCTTAATAAAGGGGGAATTTACCCCGGAATTTTCCGCAATTACCCCGCAATTTTCCAGCGCGCATTAGATGATATACTTCTAGAACATATTGGAAAAACATACTTCAGCTATATAAATGATATAATCGTTTTTTGTAAAGACTGTGACAGTGCCACGCAAATAACCTGAATTCTATTATTAACACCCTCAAACATTTTTGGTGCTGTCATCCTTTGTATTGAAGGGCTTCCAGTCAAATCTTCAAACGGATGTCATTTACACAGACTCTCACTCTCTTCTTTTGATAAAGCGTTACAAATTGGGTTTTCCGGTAGGCTTAATTAAATTTACTGGCAGTTACCTGAGTAACAGAACACAGTGTTCTCTTCAAGAGCTCACTATCTGGTTTACTCCGTGTCACTTCGGGCGTCCCTTAAGATAGTCACCTAGGTCCTTAGCTGTTCACACTTTATTAATTACCTTCCACTGGTCATACCTAATTTTCGCGTACTAATGGACGCTACTGATGTCAAGCCTTGTCTTCAACGACCCCCACGTCAATCGGTCTTACAGGCCGATCTTAATAACTTACAAGCATGGTGTCATGCTAACTTACTAGAACTACTAGTTTTGCTACTTATTCTCTAGACGGAGGCTTAGACACTAAGAAAAATTTTATAGATTTGTGGAGTGAGAAAACACGAGATTAACATTTGTATTAGTATATTTATTTAATTTTGTAAATTCAAATGGAGTCTTTTATGTGGTAGGCTTAACAATAGTGCTGTCTTATTGGAACGCATCAACATTAATGTGCCCCGTATACTTATCAGAAATGATACCCCCTTAGCTTTAAAACATAATAGTACTTTGCTCAGACTTCAATGAATTGTACCAGTTAACTAAACACCTTACACTACTCACATTAAGTGAGTATCTATGATGTCAAATATGAGTTATCTATCTAGCGCATCACATTACTATGTAGTTTTCTTCGCAAATCTTTTTCCTATTTTCCTTCATGCTCAGTCCTATCTTCGCGATCGATCCGTACGTTATGCCGCTGCGCCCCTCGGTCGGTTGGGCGGGAGGTGGGTTGCATCACGTGCAATGGTAACCGCGCGAAAAATTTCGAGTTTTTTAAAATAAGTGACATTTTTTTGTTTTTTTATAGCAAATAAATATAGCACCTAAAAAAAATAATCTCTAAAATAATCTCTGCACCCAAAACACAGGAATTCCGATCCTTCCTTAGTATGGCAAGCTACTATAAAACAATTGTCAACCACTTTAATAGACTCCTCCACCTTATAAAGAGGGGAAGATGAACTTGTGTCCAAGAATCTCTAAAGAAATAAAATAGTACAAATTGACGGAGAGTCATTGAAAATTTTAAGCAAAGTGAAGACTATGGAATGAAGTCCCTAAGAAACTGGACAAGACAAACCTTTTCCACATAACAATCTCAATCTCAAATGAGATTTACCCCACCCGTTGTCTAGGACCTGTAAAACGCATCTTTTCAGGAAGAGGAAATTCTCAAGGTCATCGGACATTCAAAGAAAACAAATTACAATTCCGAAGAATTCCGAATTCCAAAGATGAGACAGAAAACTACATTTATCATCATACGATGCCAAACTTACAAAGAGGGTAAATATGGTAGACACCCTCCTTACCCTCAACTTCAAGAAACTCCCATACCGGAGAGTACCGGACGTACCGTCCAAATAGATTGGCAACCATTGCACGATATTCTCTTATATTTATAATTACCAAAATGGGTTGTAAACGAAAAACACTTAACTAGGAACCTATAACTTTCATGATGCAATACCAATTGAAGCAACACCAAATCGGAAGCTATATTTTTCATGATGCAATACCATTTGAACATCAAAATATTTAGGGGTACAACTTATAAAAGCTCAACACTACCAGAAATAATAAGAATCCTTCAAAAAATTTGTAGATTCCGGGAATTGTTGGACCGAAGAATTTTTTACCACAACTCCACAATTCATTCCACTACAAAACAAAGACATCTTGGCATATTTTTCCACAAAGTACCGAATATAAGCCCCAAACTTTAGGCGAAAACAAGACAGGACAACAAAGTTAAATTGAAACAAATACAAAATTGAAATACGGACCTACAGTCCGGGAGAGTAGGTATTCGTAACGATAAAAAAAAGACAGATCGAAGTTGACTTTTAGGATCAGGAAGGAAATTACCAAAATAGTTTTTTTTTTTATTTATTGTATTTCTTTCTTAATAACGAGACCAACAACAAGTTTAAGAATCTTAAACCAATCTACATGTTGCTATCCATTAATGCACAACTTTGATCTCATGCAGGCTTTGTTTTTTTTCTGCGTTTTCCTTTTTGTATTTTTCCTACAGTTGGGTAATTTCGTATTTTACGAGTGGTATATTCAGGTCTTCATTGCGGATATACCTTGCTTATGTTTGCATTGCACCAAAGTTCGGAACCATACTTTCAAATATGCTTTAAAACAGTTGTAAAGCAGAACTTTATACTCCAGACGGAGAGAACGAGGGTTGATTAACCAATGGAGTCTTCTGGTCTTAAACTTTATTTGATCCCGTTTTGCTTCAATATGTTTACACATTTGACTACATTTACAGAGGTATGATTTAATGAAAGTGCTGGGCAGTTTTGCCTATTAAGAATAAATGTGATATGTTTACATTTTTGTTTGTTAACCTTTATACGCCAGACTGCCATCCACGTTTCAATTAGTAGTTGATGGGCGAAGAAACTTCTACTTGCATCCAGCGAACATTTTGATCGACTTATTATGGCTGTATTATCGGGTAAAGTTAATATCGTTAATCGTTGGTATTTTGGGATGTCAGCCGTTACAAAAGATACCCGTTTTGAAACGTAAGTTTCAAGTAGCTGAAGGCCATCTTTGGAGGGAAGAGCTTTATTTTGTAGATAAATTCTTGCAGCCATACTTGGTCGAATGCCTAGGAAATATCTAGAACGATGGCAGAACAGTATTCACGGTGTTCATATGCAGAACGAATTTTTTACGTGATGAGGTTGACTTGCTCTATGGTAGGTACAATGTTTTTCTCGGTACCCAAATTAATGTGTTGGGATTGTGTTAAGGCGTAATACGTTGCTAACGAAGTTTGTCAAAGAGATTTGATAAACATGAAAGTTCGGGAGTTCCATTATCATTTGTGGCGTTATAAGGTCAGACCCTGGAGATCATTTGGCTTAAAATTCTCCTTGATGACTCAAGATATTTCGTTTGTTTTGGAGTGTTATGGGTGTAGCTGTCTGGTATCTGCTATTGGCGTTCCGACCTGAGAGGCTGCTGGATTTTATGTAAAAACAGGACGCCGCCCAGGATCCGCCTAGTTTTCGAAGAGGCATATCAGCTTCAGGCGGGTTTACGGTGGAAAGTGGTTTAATGAAACATTGCTGGGTTTTTGACTAAGATTTGTGACAAATCAAGACAATTTTGTCGTAGTTGTAGGAGTTGAAAGTTTGGCGGCTTCTATGTGAGAGGTTATGTAATTTTAGTATATTAGTCAGTCTGTTCTTTTTGACGTGACTGATTTTGTAATAGACTTTGATTTTGTAATTGAGTGTAATGAAATATATTAAGTACAATAACGGAATGATTACATGATAGGTCGCCCAAAGATTCCGCTCTAATAAGGTTTTTCGAAATTTTTCTAGTAATCGCAAAATTAATTAGATCTGTTTTTTTTCCCTTAAATTAAAGTATATCATAAATTATGATGGTGGTGGTTCGCTCTTACTTCATTGTTTAAATATGCAGTCGCACTTGGTGTGATTTGTCGTGATGGCATTTCAATAAAGTTAATTAATTATAGTTTGTGTATTTTTGGACACTATATGGCTCAAGCTTATTCGTGTCCAAGAGCATCCTTTTTTCGGATGAAAATATGTCAACTTAATGGCACCACTATACTGACACAATCCAGAAAAGTGGTAAACAAGAGTAATCAAAAGTTGAATGATCTTCCAGATGTTTGATCTACATTGAGGGTGCCTCAGTGCAGAATACGAATTACATCAACTGCCAAATCCTAACTATCCAGTCCGGTTTCGGTAAACTGAAACCACAAAAATCGTCCACTTATTAGAGAAGTGCAAGAATTATCGAATTATCGATTGGATCACTTGTTACACCGAAAGAGACCTGCAAAATAAATGTTTCTTCCATACATTTTACCATGCCTTAAGTGCAATTACAAAATCTTATGGGATGACAAATTTTCGCTCCATTGACTTCATAGGTTTGGCATGGAAATTCATCGCCGGAATCCCCGTTTATGACGATTCAAAGATGATAACAGGAACTTAATTTCATATCCCAAAATAACAAGCAGGTCATAATAAACAGTTCGGAAAAAGAAATAACAACCACACATACATTATTTACCAACTAACAAATAAACTAATAAAAATAAATAAGTTAGGGCAATTTCATAGAAGACGAGTTTACGAAATTAACAACAGTTGACAAGCTATTCAATGGGCAAAATTTTACGTGGTTTGCTTAGCGATAGTGACCAGTCCAGTAATAGACCAGTCATTCGAATTTAAATATATCGATTTTCAGTGAGCTTCTCAGCTGATAAAGAGGAGATTCTGTGGATCATCATGCTTTCAAAGCCCGTTGCGTTGGGTTCTCCTAGACATTACTTGTGGTGGTGTTGGCCCTCCTTCTTAGGGCTGTATTGCCTTCAGGCGACCGTTTTGTAATGGCTTTATGCAACCCTTATATGCTCAGTGCTCACAGTAGTTTTAATAGACGTTTAGTGCAGGAAAATAATTAGGTGTACCTGTTACTTCACTGGATAGGATTTGTCCTAGCAGCTCCAAAAATTGTTTAGTTTGTTTTTGTAGGGTTACGTGTTTGTATTCTACCATCCAAGTTCAGCTCGAGGTTAAGCCTTATAGTGTTTTAAGGTGCATAAGGTGCTTTAATTGACCGGCGGACTTGGGCAATGTTCAGCACGCCATTTCTTAACCTTGATACAAATCAGTGTTCGGTGTTGTCCCGACACTATCAATCAACACTTCTTTCGTTAATTTACTCGATTGTAAGCCCATGAAGATCGCGTAGGTAATTTTGTTTACTCGATTGTAAGTCCACGAAGAGCGCGATATCACGTTGGGTCGATTTGATTGGTAGGTAATTTTGTTCACATAGAATTTTGTATTATTAATTTAAGTTGTTAACAAATAATAAAACGTTACTGTATTTTTGTCATGTAAGGCGTTACGCCATGCAATAACGAAAAGTATTAATCGCCATGCAATTATAGCCTTTGTTGCCGAAACGTAAAAAATTAGCCAGAGCGTTCTTATTATGACACAATCGACCAGCCAAAACTCAACTGATTCCGATTAGAAGTAAGTGTACATATGTGCAAAGTTGCAGCCGCGTAGCTTAAAACTGAAAGACTAGCTTGCAAATAAAGAGACAGACATCGAGGGTGCAAGCATTTACATTCTACAGATATTTCTAACTAACTAACACTATTTAAATATTCAGAACAAGTGGTAAAAGTTTGTTCTTACTTTTAAAGAGATAAAAAGCAAAGGTACAATATTTCCTTAAAACCCTGTTTTACTAGTATATGAATGTATGTATGTTTTGTTAAGTTATATATAGTAAGATTTAACTTTAATAATATACATATGTGTTAATTGGTAAAATAAAAAAGGGCTCAAGTACCCCTAAAAAGGAATCTTTCCCTCATCGTCTTAAATAAATGAAACAAAATAATAACGTCAATAACAAATAGACAACATAACATTTGTATCATCTATTATTGTAATTTGTTAATACCTTAGAATTGTTTATTTGAAAAAAAAATGCTTTGATTCAAGGATAGCTCGAGGTTCTGGTGCTGACTCAAGTTATAGTAATTTATTTTTTTAACCAATTTAACCAACAAATACTTTTTAAATACATTTTATATACATATTTTTGTTAACTTAACGCCTTTCATTTGTTAGAAAGCATTTTCGTGTGTAAACCCCATTTGTTTGATAATCAGCTAGCTTGCATACATACATAGTTACATGCATATGTTCCAAATTCCATGTTCCATCGTTTCTCTTTGATATTTTTGCTACTTTGTGTTTGTTTTTGTTCGAAGAAGCTCAAGAAGAAGGAAGTAATGTAAGTTGATTCATAAGGGTTTTAATCTGCCAAGAAATTCATAAATGTACACAAATTCACATCTGAAATCAAATAAAATTAATAAAAATTAAACAATCGTTTGTAAATTAACATAATCCGAAAATGTGTGCGTATGTAACCGAGGTCTTATTTTATTATTACCATGACCATGTTACACTATATTTTGAGTAGGATTGGGAATACAATCCAAAATCTTAGATATTGTCCCCTTTTTTGTGTGTTTGAATAATATAAAGCGTACACCCATGTGAATAAAAATTAATTTTTGAAAGGCCATTTCAATTACGATTAATAAATATTTCAAATATGTATGTACATATGCGTATAGATGTGTGTATTACAAATGGTGTATTTATTTTTGCGTAGTACATACAATATTAATATAACATGCATATGTAAATATGTACCTAAACGCTTAGGTTACAACGAATAAGCAATATACACAATTACATATGCTTAAAAATACCTCAATTTTTAATATACATATGAAAATGTTAGAAAGATAATTCTTATAATTGCCTAAATTATGTACATACATATATGGATTGCTTTTCCATATTTCTGCAATCTGTAGGGGTGACAAAACGTTCTGTAATAAGCCGATTGTTTTCGATTATTTCTGCCAATTTTAGCATATCGTTCGAGTTTTCACACAACAGAAAATAGCTGAAAGGAATTATTATTTTTATTAGTTTGCGAAGATCGTTGAGGACAAATCAGTTTATGATGTGTATATGCCAATATGTTATATATTAAATTAGTTTTATTTTAAGAATTCTAATATATTATTTATGGTAACACCTAGTTTTTTTTAATTCTAAAGCTAAACTAATATTAATTATTAATGGCTAATTCCATCTTAAAAAATTATTTTAGAAACAATTTATTGATATGAAATTTAGGATTATTTTAAAACAAAATAATACCCTGTGCTTTAGAGTAAAAACTAAACAAGCGCTTTTTCACATGTATTTAAAACAAAATTAAGCATTGTATTTTTAAGTATTTAATTCATTAGACTGACGTCTTGCAACGCAGTGAAAAATATATAGAGATATGTATATTGTCGATTCCCCTTTAACATTTTATTGTGATAATAGTTATTAGTGATAATAGATCAGATAATATGGAAGGAACCCTCCGACATACACTAAATAACTTACTTAAAGCATTTCTCTTTTTTTTTTTTTAAAGATAAATAGATCATTCTCTAGAAATAGACTAATCATAATGATTATATCCGATTTTTTCTCATAACGCATCTAAACGGTATAATGTTGTGTGCGCCGAATTAAATATGGTGACTGTTTTACAAACAGGACCTTCATAAAGGGTACTCTCCCTTAGCCTTCTTTGCTACTTTCGGCCTGCAATATAGCGGTCCAATTTTAATGCAACTTCCAGGGTAGGATAAGATAACCATTAAACGGCACATCAGTTACAACTCTGAAAGACTATTGCGGGTAGACGAAGTTCATGTATTTGAATTCAACAAACGTCAGGCTATCAGGAACGACTGATTTCTGTTGGCTTTGATATGTTCTTACTTATACATTTTTAAAACGGTGAAAATTTAACTTTTGTACACCAAACTTCTTGATTGACAAAAAACTTTTACCCTAAACTACAGTAAGCTTTTAAAATACATATATAAATGTATATTTCACCCAAAAATATAATATCCATTTTATTTATGTGGAATGTGGGAACAGTCGATTGTATCTGCAGTAGCCCAAAACTACGATGTCATCATTAAAGATCATAAAGTTACTGCCAGGCTCTGAAGTTTACAAAATTTAATATATATATATATATAAAACAAGAATAAAACAAGAATAACAGAAAAACTCAGTAACCAGAATGTGAGCCACCACCGGAGTTATAAAGTATTCCAAAATTTGTCTGCCCACTCTGCCTGTTTTTGTATAACAAAGCTGATACCCAAACGTAAAGAAAATATTTCAAGAATTTATATATTCTGATGCAAATTTCAATTATGTATAAATATCCCTAATGCGTTGTCTCCTTACGTTGAGATCTGCAATGCGCTGATTTTTTTTTAATCTTAACCAATTCTTAAGAATCGAAATTGGGTAATCGTGTGATAATCGTGAAAAAAATCTTTCCGTGTATATTAGCCCTCCACATAAGTTTCATTATTAAAACTGTAAACACCCTGTCTGCCTAGAGCCTTGGTAACTATGTGTATAGTTAGTGTTTGGAAGCGGATTTTGTGATAGACAGACGATATTTTAATGTTTAGAATTGTCTCTTATTAAGTTATTACAGTTCGTTTCTGTTTAATTTTGGAGTACTTTTGTGGGCAACCTAAGATATTTATCTGCAGAATGAACGCGTATGCACTGCAAAGAAATTTTATAAATAATTAGACCCTTGTAACTGTCGCCATTTTGTCGATTTGTTAAAATTTTATAGATGGAATTTGGCAAAAAGAGGTAAATATATTAACAAAAAATTGGTTTCGTTTGATAAATGTTGTATGTTTGAACGTTATTCTTCGAATACTATACACATGTAAAATCAGACATACATTTTTATATTTGTTAACCGATTTTTGGAGAATATATTTTCAATACGCACTATAAGGCATTTTACTTTATATTACATTTATTATTTATGCTATTGGTTTTAAATTAATGCAAAGTAAAATACATTAAAATGTATATCAGTAAATACATTCATATATACATCACATAGATTAAGGTATACATTTATGTGCACCATATATATTGTTATATATGTAGATATGTCCTTATATAAGTGCAGAATTTCTTTAAAATACCTAATATTATCTTTTCTTTTTTAATTGTTGTAGGTATAAGGGTGGTCGGACACCTATTAGGTCCAGTGAAAGGCGACGTCCTCAAAGTGTTTCATCATTATCCACATTATCGCCGAGAGTTGTGTTGTCCAGATTGGAGCCAAGGGATTTTGAACGTCTTCGGTTATCCTACAAAGTTGCAATCGACCAAAGAAGATCTAGAAGCTGCCGTGGCATGAACATGGGTCAAAAAATTAGTGGTGGAGTCAAAACCGTTAGTCGTAATGATTCACAGTCTACCTTTAAACCGATAATACCAAGAGAGTTGCAAGCTGATTTTGTTAAACCAGCGCGTATTGATATTTTGCTTGACATGCCGCCAGCGTCTAGGGAACTACAAATAAAGCACTCTTGGAACTCTGAAGACAGATCCTTGAATATTTTTGTAAAGGAAGACGACAAGTTGACATTTCACAGACACCCGGTCGCTCAAAGTACAGATTGTATCCGTGGAAAAATTGGTCTCACAAAGGGATTACATATCTGGGAAATTTATTGGCCAACACGACAGAGAGGAACACATGCAGTCGTCGGCGTATCTACCGTGGATGCACCATTGCATTCAGTTGGATACCAAAGTTTAGTAGGATCAACCGAACAGAGTTGGGGATGGGACTTGGGTAGAAATAAATTATACCACGACTCAAAAAACTGTGCCGGCGTCACATATCCAGCCATTTTAAAAAACGACGAAGCTTTTTTAGTTCCAGACAAGTTCTTAGTAGCTTTAGATATGGACGAAGGAACACTAAGCTTTATTGTTGATCAGCAATATCTTGGAATTGCATTTAGAGGTCTGAGAGGAAAAAAATTATACCCAGTTGTTTCGGCGGTTTGGGGCCACTGTGAAATTACAATGCGCTACATCGGTGGATTAGATCGTAAGTACATTGTTAAACGTACTATTAAATTAATCGGAAAAGGCAGTTATTCAAATAACGCGTGAAGAAGCTATTTCCGACATAATAAAGTATTATATTCTTATAACGTAACGTAAGTAACGTATCTTCTAAAGTTTTAAAGATAATTAATTAATTTTGTATATCCTCAAACTTACGTCCAAATCGGCCGACCACTGCCTTCGGAACGTAGATATAATGGGATATTGAGCTTAGCTTAGTTGTTATACCCTTGCAGATATTAGAATTTTGATCAGAAGTTTTATACGTAGTGAAGAGACATCTACGACCACAAAGTATATATTCTTGATCAGCATCACCATCCGAGTCGATCTAGCCATGTCCGTCTGTTTGTAATGTAACATACTGAATATATAAGAAATAAGGCCTATACATTCGATAAAAAATATCTTTTACTATGGTTATTATTTGTATACCCTTGCAGAGGTTATTATAATTTTGACCAGAAGTTTGTAACGCAGTGAAGGAAACGTTTTCGACCCTATAAAGTATATATATTCTTGATCAGCATCACCAGCCGAGTCGATCTAGCCATGTTCGTCTGTCTGTCCGTCTGTCGGTTGCTATGTAAACTAGTCCCTCAGTTTTAAAGCTATCGGGTTGAAACTTTGCACCCACCCTTCAATCTGTTGCAGGTAGCATATAAGTCGGAACGGCCGGAATCGGAACACTGCATCATATAGCCATAGGAACGATTGGGAAAAAGTGCCATAAGTATGCCATTTTTTATGATATTTTAATATTTTCTTGGGAAAATTTAATGACTATTTGACCTGAAAGTTTCATCAAAATCGCACCACTATATCCTACAGCTGCCATATGAACGATGGGAGAAAATGGGTCATTGAGCATAACTGGTCTGCAAGGGTATTCTAAGCTTCGGATACCGCAGCTAGCCTTCCGTTCCAGTTTTTTATTTATTTTATTATTTTAGTTTTCTTAATTTAAAAAAAAATGAGATGGTTAGATTTCCATACATCTTAGACACATCCTAGAGGTCCCGATTCTATCGTATTTTTTGTTGCATTTTTAGACCCTGTACCCAAAAAGAACGCTTCCGTTCGGTGGTTGATTTTTCTCGGAAGTGCAGCTGCAGCTGCCACTACCTTCATATACATTTGTATGAATGTGTGCCTTCAATATGTTTATACTGTATTAGCTGCCGGTTCAAATTTGGGTTGGTCGAATGGTTACGACGTTCGACTGAAATCGCGAAGATCTTGGTTTCGAATCCCAGACCGGACTCGGCGTAAAAATATTTTTTTTTTGTTTTGATTTATTTTGCTTATAACCAAATTTGTACAGGGTCTGTAACAGTCGGGAAACTTGACTGTAACGTTCTTACTTGTTTGAATATAAAAAAGCTATCCGAGCGATGGGCTTACTTAAATAGCGCAGCCATTTCAGATGAGTGGTTGACGATGTTGGGATGAACTTTTTAGCCAGAGAATCACAATCAACGGTTAATATTATGCAGACCATTTAGGGAAATTTGATAAGAATTTTAAGAAAAACGACAAAATTTGGCGAAGAAAAACCAAATGTTTCGTTAAGAAATCGCACAGGTGCATAACTGTATTGTCACAATGGCGAAAATATATAAAATGGTAAAATGGACTCCTACATCATCCAGCTGATTTACCATATTAGCCCCTGCGACTATCTTATTCCCAAATTTGAAGGAGGAGCGGATATTCGCAACAAATGCCTATTGTAAGGACCTCGCTTAATCGTAATATTTGGATGGAATTATAAAATCCCAAACAAATAACAAGAAAGAAGGGAAGCCTAGCTTCGGTCCCCGAAGCTTAGAATACCCTTGCAGACCAGTTGCCTTCAAACCGTTTGATCGTTGGTATGGCAGATATAGGATACACATAGTTGCCCGATTTTTTGTTTTTCATTTTTTAAACGGTCTATAAAAACTATATTTTCCAAAATTTGTTTTCAAAAATCCAGTTATGCTCAATGACCCATTTTCTCACATCGCTCCTATGGCAGCTTTAAAATATAGTGGCCCGATTTTAATAATATTTTCAGGATAGGTTAAAATAGACATTAAATATCGATTTCAAAAAATTGAATTAGTTATCTTAAAAAATATCGAATTTATGGGTCTTTTTCCCAATCGTTCCTATGGCAGCTATGTGATGTAGTGTTATATATATAGTGTATATACTACCTGCAATAGAAAGAAGGGTCGGTGCAAAGTTTCATCCTGATAGCTTTAAACCTGAAAGACTAGTTTACATAGCAACCGAAAGACGGACATGGCTAGATCAACTCGGCTGGTGATGCTGATCAAGAATATATGTACATTATAGGATCGGAGATGTCTCCTTCACTGCGTTACAAAATTCTGGTTAAAATTATAATACCCTCTGCAAGGGTATACAAATAATAACCATAGTAAAATATATTTGTATACCCTTGCAGAGGGTATTATAATTTTGACCAGTAGTTTGTAACGCAGTGAAGGAGACATTTCCGACCCTATAAAGTGTATATATTCTTGATCAGCATCACCAGCCGAGTTGATCTAGCCATGTCCTGCCATAGGAACTATGGGAAATAATGGGTCATTGTGCATAACTCTGGTGTTTTTCAAGACAATTAATTCATTCTTGATAAAAACAGTTTTCATAGACAGTAAAGCCTTTTTAGAAATTCAAAAACCCAAAAATCAGATTACTATATCCTATAGCTGCCATACAAACGATTGAACGGTTTAAAAGCAACTAGCCTGCAAGGGTATTCTAAGCTTCGGGTACCGAAGCTAGCCTTCCCTTCTTGTTTATCGAATGTATAGGCCTTATTTCTTATATATTCAATATGTTACATTACAAACAGACGGGCGCATGGCTAGATCGACTCGGATGGTGATGCTGATCAAGAATATATATACTTTATAGGGTCGGACATGTCTCCTTGAGTGCGTTATAATCTTCTGGTCAAAATTATAATATCCTCTGTAAGGGTATAAAAACGTTTTTATTCTGAAACAAGAAAGGAAGGCTAGATCGGGGCCCGAAGCTTAGAATAGCTTTGCAGTTGCCTTGAAACCGTTCAATCGTTTGTATGGCAGCTATAGGATACAGTGGTCCGATTTTTGGTTTTCATTTCCTAAATTGGCTTTGATGTACTCGTATATGAAGTATATTGTCCAAGAATGAATTAAATATATAAATAAACACTAGAGTTATGGTCAATGGCTCATTTTCTCCCATAGTTCCTATGGCAGCTACATGATATTATGGTCCGATTTAGATAAGATTTTCAGCATAGGTTATATAGTTATTTAAAAGTGATTTAAAAAGTGATTTAAAAAAGTCAATTAATTATCTTAAAAAATGTGATTTAGTGTTTGGATTCCCACAGTTCCGACTTATATACTACCTGCAACAGAAAGAAGGGTCGGTGCAAAGTTTCAGCTCGATAACTTTAATACTGAGAGACTAGTTTGCGTAGAAACAGACATACGGACATGGCTAGATCGACTCGGCTAGGGATGCTGATGAAGAATATATATACTTTATGGGGTCTGAGATCTCCTTTACGGCGGTGCAAAATTCTGGTCAAAACTTTAATAGCAGAGCGTATTATAATGTTGACCAGAACAGAAGATTATAAAATCGATTATGGCTAAAGAATTAATTAATTATCTTTAAAAATTACGAATGTATCGTAATTTTCTTCAAGTGTTCCAATTCCGGCATTTCTGTCTTATATACTACCTGCAACAGATGAAAAGTAATGTGTAAAGATTACAAATTATAATACAACTCTATAAGGGTAAAATACCAACAAAATTCGTGAAGGGCATTTTTCGAAAGTAAATTTATAGCGAACATGAAGTATAGCACAATATCTTCCTTTAACTAAGCTGATCGAAATATATATTAACATATAAGTGTGTACATAAGCTTTCATTTTAAAAGTGTATTATTGTTGGCTTGTGTAATTCTTTGATTCTGAAAGAACAACCGTTGATACATCTGAAAATATTTAATTAAAATACTATTACTAAAACATTATAAAGCTGTTATAGCAACGATTTAAGTATAAATGGAACGCGGAACATAATATTATTATTTTGAAAGACAACATAAATTAATTATTTATATAAAGGCTTTTATATACCAGAGTTCCCCTAATTCACAACTATATTACGTTAAATATATATTACGTCAATGTACATACATATATTGTAGTCTATAATAGCGGTTAGCATTATTATTGTATTTAATGTTTTATGTTACGAATTAAATTTAAAAAGATTTTCTATTTTTTTTTAAGCTGAGCCCTTGCCCTTGATGGACCTTTGCCGAAGAACTATACGACAAAAAATTGGTCGCGCCAACTTAGAGGAACGTATTCAACAGCTTCAACTTCCACTCTCGATGAAAACCTATTTATTGTATAAAAATCGTAGATAATAGTTTTGATAAGTAAAAAGAATAACAATATATTTTGCTGCATGTGATGAAAGCAGTAAAAAAAAATTGTGTTAGCTTAAAATAGACTTAGAGCAATGTTAGTTTATCTGTCCTCTAACATTAAAGTAAAAGTATAAATTTTCTTAAATATACTTGAAATTAGTTTAAAAGGTTTATTGTGTATTAAGTGGCAAAATTACAGTATGTATACAGTAAGACCATCTCATTTTGTAATAAATTGTGGAATCGTTTTTCTTTATGTAACACGGCATTAAAAACGTAAAAGAATATATATATACATATATGTATATGTATAACAATAAATTATCAACTAAGCATATATATATATATGTATATATAAATTATAATAAATTATTTACTCAACAAAAAAATCAGATTTAGTTTAATTCAACCGTGGTTGTTCTTGATAAACTTTTGAATGTCATGATATGCTTAAGTGTGTGATGGGATTTAATATTTTTACAACACATGCTTCTTATTTGAAGTTACTTTATTAGCTATTATGTGTTTAAAACAATTTAAAATCAATTTGTACCGTTGTCCAAAAAGGAAATATATATATATATATATTCTTCCTTAGTCCGGTACCCCGTTATTATAAAAATGTATTTAGACAGGTTAATCTTTACTGTAGACTACAGAAGTGCAAAGAAAATGGTTGACTATGATCAAACACGCTTTCTAAAAATAAAATCATAACAATTCTGATCTAAAAAGCAATAGGTTTATAAAGACTATTATAGGATTTTGCACGACATACTACACGACCCCGCATATATGTAAAATCCATTGAATTAAAAGAGCTAGAACCTGATTACATAGGTAGGCTCGGGTAGTGCTCACGCTGATCAAGTTTGTTTCACTTTTTTGGCGACAGCCTTTCAAATCCCGGGGTAACGGGCGTGGCGGAACAAATGCATAAACCTTATCTGCCAAGAATCAACAAGTCCAAATAAAAACAATTTTTATCTAGCTTTTACCACCACTAAGATCTGTTCGTTTATGCAGGTAGACCGACATGACTTCATCGATATGCCATCATTCCGACTATATTTTAGGTAACTTTGAATCTACGACATCTCATTCTCTGTCTTACATATATTTCGCACCATAGGTACAGGGTATAAGCTCAGTCAAACTCGCCAATTTGTGAAAGTGACAATGTTTTGTTTTTATTAAAAGTTGGTCTATATATATAAGCTTTTTTTGGTAATATTACAAACTTTAACTAAAGAAGTATATGTTTACAAGTTATCACACACAAGTTTACTGAGAAATAATTAATTTTTTCGGCGGTTTCCATATTTTTGACCATATATATAGGTGGCTAATTATATTTTAAATTCAAAAGCGCACAGAATTATTAAAAAAAAAAACATTTAACATTTGTTAATGTCCTGATTAACATTAAACATAAATTCATTAACATTAATTTCCTAAATACTATGCTGCGTTTCCCTAAAAGTTTGGTAATCTGATATGAACTGTATAAACTCTTTGAGCTGACACTCAAACGAACCGTTACTTGCCAAATTACTCATTGCAGCTCTCTGCTATAACTTGAGATTTACAAAGTCGCCAAAGGGGCTATGGACTAGTTTAATGGAATAGCAATGGATAAAACAAATTTTAGGGCTTTTCAAAAAATGTGTTGAATTTTATAGAACTATTTGTAATAACGTTTAATACAAAGTAGCGTCTTGGCAAGAGTTAAACGGAACCGGATCGGAACAAAACCATTTTTTTCCCGACGACCTTATTTAAATCTCCGAGAAAAAAATTGTCTTAATCTACATTAGTTTTAGTTTTAGGATTTTTTCACCGAGTACAAGTTTTTATTAACAGCTTGAAAATTTGTGTAAGCTCGGACGTTTTGGATTCAATGCTCTAGAGGCTCGTTTCTGTATCTGTTTCTTTGCATTTCCTACATGGGAGTCTAAGTGTTTTTAGACGGCTTGCATGGACAGCGGATAGGTAATGTCCGGTTAATTTTACCAGCATACCCTTTTGAAGGTCTTTAGGCCTCCCTGCTTGACAGCGCAAAATTTGACTTTACGGTGTGGGGACAGCATAGCCTTAATTGAAAACTTGCTGCCCACAAAGAGGTTTACATTTGCTATTTAAGATTGAAGCCCCTGGGCCGATAAAGTGAGGTGAATAAAGTTTTAGTAACATAGGGATCATGGAATTCGTTCGACCACCTTTATATGTACTGCACCCTTATTTCGTGATTTAACGACACGGTTTAGCTTTCCAGGAACAAGCTTAATTATTTCAAGCAACCGTCATGATAATAAGTTTCAAATTGATGGTTGACACTGTAAAGCGTCCAGTTTGCACTTAAAACTGTTACTCTTTGGAAAATTCACAAGATGAAAGTCATTATGGTTAGGATGGTTTATTCTATTGAATAATCCGCGGTCATTTATAAAAAGACCAACGTGACTACCGTCGAGGACGCACAAGGTAATCTGGAGTAAGACACAAACTTAGTTCTTCAAAATACCCTTTTATGTTCTTTCACTCAGGTAATTGCTAATAAATTGTATACAACCCTCAGAAAACCCTAAAAGCAAGCTTCATTAACAGAAGAGAGTGATATAAACAGGGTTAAGCATCATTATAAATGACATCCGTTTTGAAGATTTTATTTGTTTACAAAAGAAGAGAGATCCGAAAGATAAGTTGTTCTTGAATGACGATTCAAGATTCGAATGTAGGTGTTGCAAAGTTTCTCGAAAAGCTTAAGGAAAGGCGACAGCCTAAAAATACTGCTTTATTACTGACATCCTCTTTTTAGACCCAGTACCCAAAGTGTAAAGGATATATTAAGTTTGTGCTAATGTTTGTAACAGGCAGAAGGTATATATACTCTTGATCAGCATGACGAGTCGATATAGCCATCCGTCAGTTCGTCCGGATGAACATACGTATCTCAGAAACTGTAAGAGCTAGAGGAACCGTATTAACAGTTAAGATTCTCCTAATAATGACGCAGATGAAGTTTATTTTTTTTTGTAATTTGTATTTTTATGTTTGCACTGCACAATTTTTAAGCTAGAGACTTCAGCATTGAAGCATACATTTCTACTGATCCTGAAAATGTCATCAAGTTTGGATTATTACAAAGTGCGGTAGTTAATTTTTTTTTGATTCGTTCTTGATTTAAACTCGACTGTAATGTTCTTCTTGTTATCCATTTAATTATTGAATCTTATAAGAAAGGGCTTGCATGGGGTGTCGACACAGTATGTAAGCATGCAGCCTGATAAAACGTACGCTCCTGGCGAAAAAACAATCTTAACCCGTTGTAAACCACAATAATCGAGCTTTCTTTTATAAATGGCCATCATCGACATAAAATTCGTTGGAAATAGTTCATGATGCCAAAGAGTTTCCGAGTGTCATAGTGGATGGGTATAACAACAGCTATCAAGTTATTAAGTTTAAGAAAGTGTGCCTTGCGAAATCAACGGCATTCCTTGGTTTTAATACATTTGTGTCCACAGTGTTACCGGCTGCGATAGTAAAAAAGCTCTAGACAAAAACACGGTGCCCGGATTTGAGACTTAACACAGATCAACTTCCTACAAAGATATTCGAGCTATTAAATCATGTTGCGCTATGGACATTAAGCTATTTCACTTTTTGTCATAGGACTAGATGGCATCACTTAGATTAAGGTCACCTAAAACTATTAATCCCTTTCGATAAGTAAATTAAACTGACTAAAGACGCGAGTTCGGAATCAACTGTAAATAATACGCCCCAATAAATTAATTTTTTACCTAGCCTGATGTCACTGGACTATTATTGGCATCGGCCACAAACTAGCAAAGCAAAAAAAGTCGAAGAACTGAGTATCTTGAGGGATGCGATTTGCCTGGCTTTGGAAGAAAGCATCGAAATCAGCCACACAGAGGTCAGGGCAAACCAAAATACAAAATCCCCCTCAGTCAGGCGCATTCGGTATCCCAATTTTTATTAACAGCTGATGTCGTGAATACTGTTGTAGCTTCCGGCATTAACTGTTGTGCCATCGGTGTTGACAATTGATTAATCGATTAAGACCCTACAGCTCATTTATTTCATTCACTATGATCATGGCTGCCTGCGAGCAGCGTTGATCATTCGTTATTAGACATTTAAACCGTGAGGTTGTGAGGAGAGTATTTAAGTGAAAATACCCACTAGCGAATATAACAAGGAATAAACAAGGGCTAGTTTCTCTTACAATATATCAGAAGTAATAAAAGAATACACGGTGAGTGAATTCAATTTAAACAGGAATGGGTGCAAACAAAATATCGAATCACTTTATCCCATATCTGCCATACAAACGATCGAAGTGCAAGTAACTAAGAAATTTCAGAAAATAAATACGAAAAATAAGAAGGAATTAAAAAACTGTTAGAAAAGAACACAAATTATTTGTAATGAGAAACGGTGTAGTTAACAGAAAATCGAATCCACATCGATATTGTGGTCCAATAAACGTAGGCAGGGCCAAGACACACAAATTTATAATAATTGACGATTTCACAAATTATACTCAACCAAGTCGACAAACGCAAAAGAAGTAATCGTAGCCTTAAAAAACTACTTTCGATCGAACAGTAGGCCCAGATATATAATATAAGTTATTAAACTGAGAGACTAGTTTACATAGCAACCGATATACAGACGGACATGGCTAGGTCGACTCGGATGCTGACCCCACTTTATAGGGTCGGAGATGTCTTCTTCACTGCGTTACAAACTTCTGGTCAAAATTATAATACCCTCTGCAGTTAGACACAATGAGAAATACAATTTAGAAGTAACTAGAGAATTTGGAGAGAAAAATAAAAATTAGCACAATACCATTTTAAAAACAAGTAAGAATATTACAGTCGAGTCTCCTGACTGTTAAATACCTGTACCAATTTGGTTATAAGCAAAATAAATGAAGAACAAAAAAAGTGAACCACCGAGTCTGGTCTGGGGTTCGAACTTGAGACCTCCGGGTTTTCAGCCAGACGTCCTAACCATTGCACCACCATATACATATATTAAAGGGGCACATTAATACACATGTAAATATATGAAGGTAGCGCATTCTCAGCGGTACTTCCTAGAAAAATCAACCCCCGATCCCAAGCGATTTACCGTGTATTTGAGCAAATAAACAGCGGCTGTAAACTTTGCATATTTTTTGTGCGCTTTCTAATTAATCAAACTTGATAACATTTTTAGGATCGGTAGAATTGTATGCACTAATTGCGTAAAAGATTGTCAAAAACTTTGACAGCCAACAGGAGTACCTTTAAACTAATACCGAAAAACAAGGGTCCTCCCAAGATTGCCAAACAACTACAAAATGACAGGTATTTATTAAGATACGCAAAGAGCAAAGGTCTTGAAATCCATACCTATGAGTATGTATAGTATTTCTTAAAATATCAGGCATTGGGAAAAATTCTAGATATAATAAATGAAAAGATATATGATATATGAAGTTGCTATGTATTTACGCCATACAAAACAAATTGTTACCTCTTAAGCGCGCTCTTGAAATATTAACTTATTGCGCTCAGCTATAAACTCTCTTAAAATGAATATATTTTAATTATCACTCTCTCGCTCCTGTTGTGAAACACATGAGCGTCAATGCCGCGAGCGACTGTCATATATTGAAATTAACTTTACTTGCGAAACTGATCTAAGGGTGCAAATTTGATAATTCTAAGCCTTTGTCTATCCTGTCAAAACATTTGCGTTATTATTGTTGCGTAGTCCGTTTCTGCACGTTAAAATTATTGAGGGTTCATATGTGGTTTTGAAGAATCTAGCAAAAAGATCGGCAATGGCCTAATCGGTGATTTCCGAAGAGTTTTCAAATGACATAGAGAATGGGTATAGAACAAATTTACGATTGGTATTAACAAAATTATAAAACTATTTTGGGCCCAGAGTGAACTGGATCCTGCAACGAGTTAAATAACTGTTATAACACTGCGTTTTCTCGGTGAAATTCGACCGAGCAGTTAAGTACTGAGCATATACCTTGCTCGACCCGGTATCTTTAAATTTAGAGGAAAGTTTTGTTAGTTTTAAATTTTGTAAGTGTTTAGTAAACCACGGGGGACTTTCTGAATTAGGTGGGTACCGTAGCGGAACACACGCGTCACAAAGCATATTTAATTTGTTATAAAATAACTCAGCAGCCTTCACAATGTCGGTGCATGAATAAAGATCGGACCAATCATAGACGGTGTTTAATTATGCGTCCAGAGTCAGAGTCTTAAGACTCTCTTAAATTCCCTTCATTTATTTCTGTTCTTTCTATTCCCTATTACCTTCATCTCATTGAGCTGCCCTTTGCCTAAGCTCTATCATTTTTTTCATCATACTATTCGGTTTTCGTCCTTGTAGCGATCGCACGGCCAATTCGGGTCCGCTTGCGACTTTTGATAAATAAAAATTATTTCGGTACGACTGCACGGCCAATTTGTGTCCGCTTGCCTACGTTCGATCGATAATCCCAAATTGTAACCTAAAAAACATTGCCCCTCGTGGCCTAATAAATTAATATTAAACTAATACAATTACTTGTAATTATTGCGGAAATTATAGCCAATGAAAAAGCTCATGGACTCAACATTGGTGACCCCCAGACGTGATCTTGAACTGCGAAAAATAAATCACATCACTGGCAATATTAATTTGCCTAAAAATTAAAAAATTTTATTGTAATACAATTGTATATACATAAATACATGCGGTTTCATAAACGTATGTAAGTGCATTGCAAAGTTGACGGAGTTCTTTCGCGTCCCCTTTGTGCTGAACTTCCCGCTTGTTGAACGCATCGGTTCACCCGCTGTTGTTGTTGTTGCGCTGCACTGTTCGCGGGCAATCTGCCGTCTGTGCATTAACATTACGAAGCGATCTGCGCATTTTTTAACCCAGTGGGAAAATATTATATTTTGAAAAATAAAAAAATAACTAAATAAATATAAAAAATAAAATTTGTTAAATGGAAACTAATTCTACCACCAATTCTGGGATGGATCAAATCGAATTTTTGAAAAGGAAATCCAAGGCCTTATTTGAGCACACGCAGGTAACTGGATTGGCTCTAGATAAAGAAGAATTGAGGTCCGCCACCGAAGAAGAGCTAACATGGCGACTGGAGCTACTGGATAAAACTGAGGCGTCTTTTATCGAAATTCATGACAGTCTTGAGGAGCTCGACTTTAATGAAATTGGCAGCCCACTTCTAAATGAATTCGAAGAGCTAATCTTCTCCCTGAAGTCAGCCATCCAGTACGAGATAAGGAAGCGCAGGGTGGTTGAGGTGCGATGCTCAACAATGCGGCCGGACTTGTCCATGGATGGATCGGGAGTTCCAGTCCAGAGAAGAAAATATGTGCCTGAACTAAAATTGTCAGAGTTTAGCGGCGGTTATGTGGAATATGGCGACTTCTTCTCGATGTTTTCGACTATCATCGACAAGGAACCAGATCTGTCTCCACTTGTGAAGCTGCAGCACCTAAGGTCCTGCCTGAAGGGATTGGCTTTGGATGCAGTTCGTTCGCTCGATATTTCCGACGAGAACTATGCAGTGGCTCTGGATTTATTAAGTAATCGATTCAACAACAAGCGTCTTGTCTTGTCACATCAGCGCAATATTGGGCCTTCAGAAAATAGAGCATGCATCCGTCTTGTCTTGTCACATCAGCGCAATATTGGGCCTTCAGAAAATAGAGCATGCATCCGCTGTAAAATTGCGTGGGCTTTCGGACACATTTAATGCGAACCTGCGAGCTTAACAGTCCTTAGGCAGCTTGGAGCAAATTTTTGGCTGTATCATAATTCACAGTTTACTGCAAAAGGTGGATAATGCAACTCGGATAGCATGGGACGAGTCTTGCGCATTGGATGAAATACCAACTTGCAATCATTTCATCGAGTTTCTGGGTAAGCGTTGCCAGCGACTAGAGAGTGTGGAGCATTCAGCTGAGTCTTTTCGCCAGGAAGGAACAAGACGTATAAACAATCCCGCTAGAAGCTCGTTTGTCACCACAAACACACCTCCCACTAATTGCATTTGCTGCAATATTCCTGGTCGTACCCTCTACAGCTGCTCTACGTTTCTAGGCCTAACCCCGTAAGTCCGTCTTCGAGAGGCCAGAAGATTGTCGTTGTGCGTGAATTGTTTAAAAGGAGGTCATCAAACGCGTCATTGTAGGGCTGCAAATTGCCGAAGGTGTGGAGCGAAGCACCACAATCTATTGCACTTCGACTCACAGCCCATGTCGCCTCATGATCAGCGCATTCCAGCAATGGCACAAGCTACTTTGAATAGCCACTCCTACTCTGAACCCACAACAACGCCTCCCTTTGCCTCTCTGGTCGCCCAGGATCCCTTGGCTGAAGTTGTATTCTTAGCCACGGCAGTCGTAAGGGTAAAAAATCGTTTGGGGGTTTGGGTACCATGTCGGGCATTGCTTGACTCTGGGTCTCAAGTCCACCTTATTACCTCTCGTCTTGCTCATCAGCAAGACATTAATCGGCAACAGCTGTTTCCGGACTTGGAGATTCCAGATTTTGTACAGATGGATTCACTATTAATCTAAATTTAAAATCGTTCGCTTCAGAGTATTCCGCCAGCATCTGGGCCTTGGTTGCTCCTACGATTACGGGCAATCAACCCAGTCTCCCTGTGTGCCCAGACGATAGGAGGATCCCAAAGAACATAAGACTGGCTGATCCTGAATTTCACAAGTCGCAGAAGATCGATTTGTTGATTGGAGCAAGTTTATTCTTTAAGCTGCTCAGTCTAGGACAAATCAGGTTGGCTACTGGACTGCCGCTGCTGCAGAATACTCGCCTTAGATGGATCGTCACTGGTGGAGGCTTTGATGGGAACCAATCGTCAGCCTTGCTGGCTCGGTCACCGTCAGAAAGCGGAGGTCAAGATGAGATGCGGATGGAGGAGCCCCCTATGGATCCGTGGTCCGGCCTTTATCCTGATGCCAAGCCCAAGAGAGACGACGTGCCCAAGGCCAAGAAAGAGGAGCAGTCCAAGGATAAGAAGCCAGAACAGGCCAAGGGCAAGAAGGAAGACAAGTCCCTGATGAAGTCTCAAGCGCAACCGCAAGCCAACTCTGCCGCAGACAAAGAATCCACCGCCACAACGCCTACCAATGGCTGGGATGCACCCTTGAAAGTCGGAGCAGGCGGCGCGAGTGCAGTTCGCAACCCCCCGGGCAGTTCGAAGCGGGTTCGAATCGTGCCAAGTGCAACAGCGCCTATCCCCAGAGTGACTACTACCGGCAGCAGAAGCTGTCGCCTCAGCTGCCCCACGATGCGGATCGTCTACCCGGCAAGAAATCTGCAAGCTTTGTGTGCTGCCGAAACAGGATGTTGTTAAAAGCCCTTGTCTTCCAACGGGGGAAGGATGTTTGGTTATGCGGCCAGAGTCAGACTCTTAAGAGTCTTAAGACTCTCTTAAATTTCCTAGATGTGTTAGAAGGGAGGTTCTTGTCAGAAGCACGCTGTCCGGGTCTGATACAAGACACAGATCCAGTAGGCGGCCTAAAGAGTTTCGCACATGGTTAATTTGCGACAACGACATCTCAAGCAGGCCAACAATAAAGTCATATGCGCCATCGGCAATAAAGAGTTAGACTTTGTATAGTCGGACCAATTGACTTCTGGTATATTAAAATCATCAAGAACAATCAACTGATCCCTGTCGGCAGGCAAGTTGGAAACAGATTGGATAGCAGATAAGTGCTTCCAGTACATGGATATCTCGGAAGAAGGCGGAATATATGATCAGGTAATAAAGAAAGTCTTACCTGAGAAAGTTACTTTAACGCAAATGAATTCGATGTCACCGAATTCTTGAAGGCATATCTCTTCCGGCGAGAGTTTGGAGTCAACCGCAAGTAATACTCCACCACCCCGCCGGGAAGGACGATCAATTCTAAAGATTGTGTACTTGCCTGGGAAAACCTCGGAGCTGAGAATGTCGGGTTTTAACCAGGTTTCAGTAAACACAATCACCCGAGAACCAAATGTAAAACCATCAGAGTACAATTTAGTAAGCTTACTTCGTAGGCCTCTTGTATTGTGATAGGATATAAGTGGAGGTGAGTTTTTTGTTTGCACGGCGGATGCAGTTGGCTGAAGAAGTTTAATGGGCATTTTATTGTTTTTATTTGTAGACCCTGTACGCAAAGGTTCGTCCGGATGAACGAACGGATCTCAGCAACTGTTAGAGCTAGAGTACCCATATTACCAGTGTAGCTTCTCCTAATACTGACGCCGCTAAAGTTTTTTGTTTGCATTTGAATTTGAATATTTGCTCGGCCCTGCACTGCACAATTTTCAAGCTAAATTTTTTTTAAAAATACACATGCAATTGGAGCATAGATTTCTACTGATCCTGAAAATTTCATCAAGATTGGTTAATTAGAAAGCGCACAATAATACCTAAGTTTACAGGCGCTAAACACAAGCAATCTTTTTATTTGCTCAAACAAACGGTAAATCGCTTGCGTTCGGTGGTTGATTTTTCTCGGAAGTGCCGCTGCAGCTGCCACTACCTTCATATACATTTGTATGAATGTGTGCCTTCAATATGTTTATACTGTATTAGCTGCCGGTTCAAAAAGTTTGGGTTGGTCGAACGGTTACGATGTTCGACTGAAAAAGCGCAGATCTTGGGTTCAAATCCCAGACCGGACTCGGTGCAAACATTTTTTTTTTGTTTTGCTTTATTTTGCTTATAACCAAATTGGTTGCTCCGCCGCCCAAGATTGTATGGTACTGGCCACAGCTTCACCAGACGTTTAAAGCTGAAGTCTATTAAATTGAGCGTCGAGCGCCGTCATTTGGTCATGGATTTTTAAAAACCAAAAACCAAATTTTTAAAACCACCTTTGCTTAGCCGCATAAACGATTTTATCTCGTTCTCAATCTCGCGGCAAGCTTCGCAACAATAATGCAGCCCAGTCCTAAGGGCCATAGCATCAGCTACGTGCCCGGAATAGGTCACGCACGTGCAATGCATGACACTATCGCACAGCCATCAATCGATTGCGGCATCAACGAACAGATTATTTTGGACAAAAGAGAGGCGTGGATAGTAGAGAATAAGAGAGGTATGGACAGAGAGAGGGACTTTGCTAAGGTTGCACACAAAACGGAGACGATAAACAAACAACACCAAGCTTACACAAAATTATTTGCACAGAGTTATTTAAAATAAACAGGTGCAGCCACGCGTAGCGAACGGAAAGTGATCGCGATAGCTTAATATTAGTAATTTTATAAAACTCCGGGGTTTTCGATATCAAACGGAAAGTTTTCGGGACGCTAAATAAAGACGTCCGCTATGGAAGGTGAAAAATTTTTGAAAAATCTTCGGCATTAAGTACATTAGTACCCCTATAAGGGGGTTACTCTTCGCACTCCTTTTGTGACATGTTGCGTGTCTCACGGAATCTTCTGCGGGCTAGAAGATTACTTTCCCATCGTCTGATTGTTAGGCATTTCCGTTCCCGTTCCGTTTTTGTGATGTTGCGACATTCCAGGTCTCTTATTCGCAAAGCTAAAATTCCAGGGTAAAAGCATTGTCAACAAAACAAAAACAACAAAACGCATTGTACATTATTTTGATCTTCTATTTGACCATAAGTTTGGGCTCTGTAAGTTATTTAGTTTTTTCACGGTAGTCGATGTTATTAGTTTAGTTAAGGGTGTCTCGCGATTTTTACAAATATCGAGGAAATATTTTACTAACTGTCACCTTCAGCGATCGAGAAGTGGGGAAAACCTTGTCATCAACGTGTTCATCCTTCGTTTAAGTAAAAAAATGTTACTGAATATCGTAGTATAAGTAAATATTCAATTCATTATATTTTAAATAATTATTTGAGCACGAAAAACGCCGATTGTGAATATGTTGTTTTTCAACATAAATGATTTATTCTTCTAAAATATTCGCTGGAATTGGAGAAGAAACCATTCAGTCTACGTGTAACAGCATTAAGTTATTGCTTCGAACTTAAGATTAATGACGCTACCATACTATTCTTAAACGACATTATTCGACTTGTGGGCGTTGCATTTTGAATTTGGTTGATTCCATAATCTATGCTCCAGCCTATTCCAGACTATGAAATTCGAATTCTATGAAATGAAGGAAAATTGAATATAGTTTAAGCTGTTCGAGGGTATGATTCAACTATGGGCTACCTTTGGGTTTGCATTACAGGTTGCTATGAAACATTCACCCAAAATGTCACGCCCATGATTTCCGCGTTCCCTAATCAGAATGGCTGAACCCCCGTACCGTGCATTTTGCCGTCAGAGTGATTTAAAGCGGAAAATACATAGCCAGAAATGTTAAAACTATTTTTATTTAAAATACAAAAAAGGTGGGCTACCTTTGGTACTCGAAGCTTTAAATACTCTTGCAGATTAAAGATTATTTAATTTAAAAAATACTTTAAATTAACCCATTAAAACAAAAGGATTGCTACTATTTTCTGTGACTTAAAATACTAAGCCCCCTCACCACGATAAGGTCTTAATTCAAGAGGAGATTTTTTAAGGGTCTGGTAGGTAAGAGCTACAGGATCTCTTAACCGATTTGTATTCATTTCGGGTACTCTATTAAAATCTGCAATCATCTAATTTAGAAATATTGTAACTGGAAAACTTGGATTCCTATAAACATTTTTAAATGATTTATCCAAATACTTAAAATTAATCGATTGATATATGGTCCTTGGGCTTGTCGATTTATTTGCCTCAAGCAAAAATACCAAATTATCAGTTATATTATGCATGGCAGCACCATTCGAACAATTGTCAGTCTTCTTGTGATATCAAAATTATTTAAAGTGCAATCTTCGCTAGGAAGAGTCCAAGTTTGTCCAAATTATATCAAATTGGATGTAAATTGGTTTATCGTTAATAATATCTTTGCGATGACTACGAAGATTTTTAACATTGTGATAACACCTGGTGATTGATTCTGTTCCGATAACTAATTCCTTGTATAGTGTATTCAAAGTCTTTGGTTTTTTGGTTAATTTGCATCAATTGACCAGTTACTTCATTTACTAAACAGTCGGTTGTGTCAATATTGACGGTAACATGTTCGATGTTAACAGAAACATCTGTCTGTATTTGCCAAGTTCTAAGTTATTAAAATGGCTGACTTCCTCATTAGAACAAAAAAAATTATTTATGTCATCGGGAACTTCTTTGATTGGATGCAGGATGCACTCATGCGCTATGACTTAGTCTTAGGTAAAAACTTCATGAACATATGCTCATTTAAGCTCGTGAGCTTGAAGAATGATCACGAAATAGTTGGAAGTTTTAAAAATGATAGACAAGAAAACGATTGCCTTTCAAATGATTCTTTTAAAAATATCTACAACACAAATGAATGCACAATGGATAAATTGTGAATAATTAGTGCTTCTGAAATTGACTGACTAGAAAACTATTGCACTACAAATGAAAAACTTAAAATTGATTGCACTACACCGGATGGCCCAAAAATTAATTAACTGAAAACGATTATATACAAAAATCTGCCGATCGAATAATGACAAAGTCATAATGATTTCTGTGTACTACCAATAACATATCCAAAACTAAATGAATTTTTTAATCTAAATATTAGTATATAAATTGTCATGTTATATGAAAACAATTAACCAAATTATTCGATAATTTGTACTACTCAGCGGCCCCAGTTCTTGAAACCAAATGTGATATGAAACTCAATTTATGAAATGCGAAATCCTTTTATTGTCCTTCCAGACATTTGTCATACACAGAGATAGGCCAGTTACTAAAATTGATATATGAATATTTGATAAAAGGTTTTATACAAGCCACCAAGTCCGAGCATGTATCACCAATAGTATAAGTAAAAAAAAACTGGAGGCTTAAGAATGTGTGTAGACATCAGAACTGTAAACAAAGAGACGCTTAAAGACACTTATAGTGACTTAAATGACAAACTCTTCACAAAGGATTTAAAAAACAGCTTTCTTCATATTTTTATGCATCAGGATTCAGTGAAATACGCTTACAACACCAATCGGGCAGATCAAGTGGCTACGAATGTCATTTGGTCTCCGTAATGCACCCTCAGTTTCCTGACATTGTGAAATAAGACGAAGTTATAATACATCTTGACGACATAATGATCGCAAAGTTTCATGGGCTTATGTTAATATTTCAGGCATTTTGTAAAGGACTTAAAAAAAAAAACAAAACCACTATATAATATACTTCAAAAAGAAAAAACTTTAGTTTTGGTAAAAATGAATTGGAACTTTTTGAAATGCTTAAGCACAATCTACTAGATTCGCCAATAGTAGCTTTATAAAGGGTCTTTAACAAGGGCGGGTCTATGTTAATAAAATTGTAAATTTGCATATTTATTGTGCGCTTTCTATTTAACCAAACTTAATGAAATTTTCAGAATCGGTAGAAATTAATGCTCCAATTGCGTGTGTTAAAGCCCAAGACTCTAGCTTGCGCAGTGTGGTGAAAACGTAAAAACACAAAAATAGTTATATTATGAACATAGACCCGTCCTTGTTGAAAGACCCTTTATAAGACTAAATATGGTAATTCCGTTTTCGTTTACGTACCAGAAGACATATTGGAACAGACAAAAATAGCAGATATAATTTCAAAGAATTATTGGTTTTCGAAAATTAGAGAAAAAACTGAACATCATATCGATAACTGCACCAAGTGCATCTCATATTCGGCAAAGCACGTCAAAGAAGACGGATATTTACATGGCATACCTAAGTTATCAATACCGTTTGAAGTGGAACACATATACCATTACGGACCTGTCGACAAAAGCAGGTCAAGTACATATTAGTCGTATTGACGCTTTTACAAAATTTGTTAGATTTTATACGACCAAAACCACAAATACTATTTTCTAGCATACAGTAGGCAAAAATGTATAATCTCCGACAGAGGCAGCTGTGTCACCTCAACTGAATACAAAGTATGAAGGATCATATAGATTTACTAAAGTGTTGCGCAATGACAGATAAGTACTAAAAGGTGTTAAAAACTTTCAACGATCTAGATTTTCGTACACAGGAGTGTAGACCGTTGATAATATGCGAGAGCTAATATGGCATAGAGATAAAACAAAAAAGACAATTTATTGAACACATCATTAGATCAGGAGCGCCAAAGATAAAAAGCATGTGCTCTCTAAAATAGTCAGAAGGGGAAGAATTTAAACTAAAGTGGTCCCATCTAAGGATCGAAGGATGCTTTCGTCTTTTTTCGATTTCCATCCATAAGTTGGAAGCCTTGTTTAGTGACGTTCTTATCTACTTTTGCCTTCATATTTGCTTCAGTATATTCTTCATTTGGCTGGGCTGATCGTGCGTTCGGTTTAATAAATCTGTACCATGCTGAAAATTTGGCCACTCTTTCTAATTGCTTAAGCCCTTGCACATAGCGGTCAAGCAAATTTCGCTCAAAGATATCTATTGAGTTTTCGGGTAGTCGTGCCAACAGAACTATTTGAGTGACTTAATTCAGTCAGGGTTTCACAAAGCAACCGCGACATGCCCTTGTTACTTTTTTTTATATAGTTAACAGGCGTATGCATCTGGGATAAATTGTATATCCATGTTTGTTCCATTTTGTGTTCTTCTTATGAATTTAATATAATTTTTCGGGCATAAGATCAAAAGGCATATTAAAGCTGCAGAACTCTTGAGCACGCAATTATCTTAAGCATGAGAAACTATGCTTGTGTCGTTGATACTGGAGTTTCTCTAAAAAATTCGGGATCGTCTCCATTAAAAGTAATAAACATATCAATAAAAATAATTACTTGCATTTTATTTTCTGTATCATCGAGGCTTGGAGCACATTCAAGCCAGTACAAGCCATTAGAATGCGGCGAACTTCTGTGCTGAAATTGGAGCAGCGGAATAGGTCATAAAAAATGAAGGTTACCAAAATTGTCCTATCATAGCATAGACCCTTTTTTTCAGCTTTCCAATAAGCTGGAGCGGAACGTAATCACCAACGAACAACTGGTCCCTTATATTAGTGCCGTCACTGCACCTGATTTTTTGCGTAAATTAATTGAAATGGAGGCGTCGAATTTTTACATATACAAAACTTTTGGGGTGTGGCAAAGCCATTGGCTAAGCTAATGGTTGGTAATTTACCTAACGAAACAGATCGGCGACAAGTGATGCAAAATTTATATTTGCCGGACGATTTGGGAAACTGATAGGAAAGATAAAATACGTAGCATACATTCCGACTAGAAATTTTTGTAGACATATCCAAATTTCGTAACCTAGTTACCTGAGATGGGAACCATGTTTCTCCACAGCTTACACAAGTTTTTTTTATATTTACTTTATTTCGATGATAGCATTCCTTCTATCGATTCCTTTGACACTGCTGTTCCGAAACATTCACTATTACCTATTCTAAAAGATCAGCTCTAGCTGCAATGTTTTGCTGAGACTATCTGTGGGGTTCGCTCTGTCGGTTCATAGCATTCGTCCTATATGTTACGATTCGCTCATCTGTCAATTCTCGATTTTGCAGCTCTTAAAGACTCCTTTGTAGACGTTGATATGTGTTCCGTTGCTGCTCTCGTTCCCGTTCTTCGGAGTCCTGTCGCCTAAGTGCACGAGGCTCTGTATCCCGATTTCGCTCAGCTTACGCAATTCGTGGTCCTTTCGGAGTATGGTGCGCCTCTGCATCCCGATTCCGCTTCAGGTATATGGAATTCGTTCACCGTACCCCGAGCTACGTGGCCACAGTATTTCGCACCTGCTATCGTGTCCTTTTCTTGGAGTCGTGTCGCCTTAGTGCGCAAGCCTCTGCATCCCGATTCTGTTAAGGTTTACGGAATTGGAGATCGGTGCTCCGTGGTCAGTAGTTTTTTCCACCTGCTCTCGTTCACTTTGCTCTGGATTCGATCTGGAACGTGCAACCGTGTCATGCGCTCTGTTCACGTTGTTGAGGGGTATGAGCGTTGCACAGCGGACGACTCTCACGGCGTGGCTCCTCGTTTGTTGCGCAAACTTTGGCTTTATGTAGTGCATTGTAATTCCTTATTTGGGATGCATTTTCTTTTAAAAAGTACAAAATTTAAACACAAAATTGAATTACTAATGAAATGAGCTTTTTCATTGGCTATGATTTCAGCAATAATCACAAGTAATTATATTAGTTTAATTTCAATTAACTTAGCCACGCAGGGCAATGTTTTTTAGGTTAAAATTTGGGATTTATCGATCGAACGTAGGCAAGCGGACCCGAATTGGCCGTGCAATCGTTACAAAGACGAAAACCGAATAGAATGAGAAAAATGATAGAGCTTATGCAAGAGGCCGCGCAATGAGATGAAGTTAATAGGGAATAGAAAGAACAGATATAGATGAAGGGAATTTAAAAGAGTCTTAAGACTCTTAAGAGCCTGACTCTGGCCTCATAACCAAACATCCTCCCCCTGTTGGAAGACAAGGGCTTTCAACAACATCCTGTTACGGCAGCACACAAAACTTGCAGATTTCTTGCCGGGTACCCCTCTTGATGACTCCAGTTGCTGTTTTCAATACAGCTACCCTCACAATCTGATCGGCTCCTGGTATGAGCTCCTCGTATTCCTCTACCTCCTCCTCCTGAATAAGCGCTGGGACGGCTGCAATTGCACTGCTCCCCGTTGGATACTGATGATTGGCCGGGCAAATCCTCGATGAGATTCTTGATGCTGGTCGGCGATGTTGCAGTGGCAACAACGGCAGCAACTGCCACGCTCACACTGGGGGCGGCGTTTAGGATTTGTTCAACTTCCTTGGCCTGCTCGTCCGGCAGCAGCGACTGTTGTCGTGAGCTCAACGGTCGTTCGGCTTCGGCGGCGGGTATGTCATGTGGCAGGGGAATGGCGCCACTCGCAGTTTGAGCTGCAGGAGCAATAGCAACTTTGTGATTTACATGGACTTTGACGACTTCGTCCACCACATCGTCGATGAGTTCCATATCGAGAATATCGCTGTCTTTAAAGTGATTGAGTATATCCTCGTCATCCTCGCCAGCACTGGTATCGGATCTGGTATCCAGATCCTGCAGCTCCAGGATGCTCTGGGCAGGAGCTCTTCGTTCGGGCAGAACGGGTGCAATCTCTTTCTCCTCTTCCTCGAGAACCTCCACATACTCCACAGTCAAGTGCTCCTCCATCTCTTGCAACTTCTGCAGTTCCTGGAGGTCAAGTTCCTCCTCCTCCTCATGTGAGTCAATGATTGCAATGGGTGCTATGCCCTTACGAGTTGTTGACATTGGTGGAGTGGGCTTGGCACTTCCACAACCATTCTGCTCCTGATGATTGCTATTCCTCCGCCTAATGGGTGAGACCACACCCACAGGCGGGGAGTTGTAGACACCCCGATGGAGGGGAGATCCCTCCAAGATTGCGAGGATTGCGAGTGCATCCCTTCCCTTATGGGAGCCACTGGCTGAGCTTGGGATTCCTGGACATCGGGTTTGATAATCGCATACACGGGACTGGGCTCTTGACCAAATCCGTTGGCTCCATGGAACTTCCGCTGCATATCGCTCACCTTGGCCGTGTCATAAAGTTTCGCTTCCGATCCGCAGACCTCGTGATTCTCACTGATATCGTGATTCAGGCGATAACGCACATCCACGCAGTTGAAGCTGTGTGGCTGCTCCTCCTCCGTCTGGTTGTAGGATGGCTACAGTTTGGTCATCAGCTCCGGCATGGACTCGTTGAAACCTCCCTCGTCCTGGCTAGAGGTGGAAATAATGCTGGGCAAACGCTGGCCAAGCCCGGCGGCTGGCATATTCACAATAATGCTGCTCCGCTTGTTGGCGGAGCCAGGAAAGGAATGTTGTTGCTCCTGCTGATTTGTCGAAGATTCGTCCACAGATTTGCGATTTAATAAATCCAGAGCATGGGCATATTCCACATAACCGCCGCTAAACTCTGGCAATTCTAGTTCAGGCACATAATTTCTTATTTATTTAGAAGTGGGCTGCCAATTTCATTGAAGTCGAGCTCCTCAAGGCTGTCATGAATTTGGATAAAAGACGCCCCAGTTTTATCCAGTAGCTCCAGTCGCCATGTTAGCTCTTCTCCGGTGGCGGACCTCAATTCTTCTTTGTCTAGAGCCAATCCATTTTCCTGCGCGTGCTCAAATAAGGCCTTGGATTTTCTTTTCAAAAATTCGATTTAATCCATCCCAGGATTGGTGGTAGAATTAGTTGCCATTTAACAAATTTTATAATTTTTATTTTATAATTCAAATTATAATATTTCAGCAAGCGGGAAGTTCAGCACAAAGGGGACGCGAAAGAACACCGTCAACTTTGCAATGCATTAACATACGTTTATGAAACCGCATGTATTTATGTATATACAATTGTATTACAGTAAGATTTTTTAATTTTTAGGCAAATTAATATTGCCAGTGATTTGATTTATTTTTCGCAGTTCAAGATCACGTCGGGGTCACCAAATGTTGAGTCAATGAACTTTTTTATTGGCTATAATTTCCGCAATAATCACAAGTAATTATATTAGTTTAATTTCAATTTATTTAGCCACGCAGGGCAATGTTTTTATACCCTTGCAGAGGGTATTATAATTTTGACCAGAAGTTTGTAACGCAGTGAAGGAGACATTGCCGACCCTATAAAGTATATATATTCTTGATCAGCCATGTCCGTCTGTGTGTCCGTCAGTCTGTCCGTTTGTCTGTCTCTGTCTGTACGTCTGTCGGTTGCTATGTAAACTAGTCCCTCAGTTTTAAAGCTATCGGGCTAAAACTTTGCACCAACCCTTCAATCTTTTGCAGGTAGTATATAAATCGGAACGGCCGGAATCGGAACATTACAACATATAGCTGCCATAGAAATGATTGGGAAAAAATGCCAAAATTTCTCCATTTTAAAAGATATTTTATTTATTTTTGGTAAACTTTATTTAATAGCAATTTTTACATATCCTGAAAGTTTCATCTAAATCGGACCACTATATCCTATAGCTGTCATAGGCACGATGGGAGAAAATGGGCCATTGAGCATATTCTGCTGTTTTTCAAGACAATTAATTCATTCTTGAGAAAAACAGTTTTCATAGACATTAAAGCCTTTTTAGAAATTTAAAAACCAAAGATCGGATCACTATATCCTATAGCTGCCATACAATCGATAGAACAGTTTAAAGGCAACTGGTCTGCAAGGGTATTCTAAGCTTCGGGTACCGAAGCTAGCCTTCCTTTCTTGTTTAGGTTACAATTTGGGATTTATCGATCGAACGTAGGCCAGCGGTCACAATGAGGCCGTGCAGTCGTACCGAGATAAATTCTATATAGTTTTACAAAGTTGGAGATTATCGATCGAACGTAGGCAAGCGGATACAAATTGGCCGTGCAGTCGTACCGAGATAATTTTTATATATCAAAAGTAGCAAGCGGATCCGAATTGGCCGTGCAATCGTTACAAAGACGAAAACCGAATAGAATGAGAAAAATGATAGAGAGGCAAAGGGGCAATCAGATGAAGGTAATAGGGAATAGAAAGAACAGAAATAGATGAAGGGAATTTAAGAGAGTCTTAAGACTCTTAAGAGCCTGACTCTGGCCTCATAACCAAACAATGATAATGATATGAATTTTCCACTTTTATTTTATAATAGATGTACTTAAATAAGAATGACAAAACAAAGAAATAAATTAAAATATCAGCAATTAATGGCAATATAGAGAAATAAAAAAAGTATACATATATTATTTTACGTTATGTTAATACCACTAATAATTAAATAATATTTTAATATATTGTTTAAATAACGATGATGTACCTTGACTATAAAACTAAGATTCGCAAAGGACAAATAATGCGTTTAAATAAATACCAAAAATATGTATTATACCATTGCAGAGGGCCACAAGTTTGTAACGCAGTAAAGGAGTCATCTCCGACCCTATAAAGTATATTATTGATAATCTGTCTGTCCGTCTGTCAGTTTTAAAGCTACCAAGCTGAAACTTTGCACCACTACTACTCTGCTGCATGTAGTATATAAGTAGAATCGGAACACTACATCACATAACTGCCATAGGAACGAATTTGAAAAGTGCCATAAATTTGGCATTTTTTTTAGGGAATTATGTCATTCTTTAAACAGCATTATTTAATGACTATTTTAACCTATCCTAAAGTCTTATCAAAATCGGACTACTATATATTTTGGTTTGCTTTTATATTATTATTTTTTAAGCCAGTTTTAAAAATAATAGTAAGGATTTATCTTTATTTTTTATTATTATTATTTATTATGTCCTATGCTTAAAAATAGTAACTCACATCTAAATAAAACAAGAAAGGAAGGCTAGCTTAGGTGGCAGAAATTTAAAAAACCCTTGAAGACCAGTTGTCTTTATAGATACAGTTTTCCGATTTTTGGTTTAACATTTAAAAACAGGTAAGAACGTAACAGTCTAGTTTCCCGACTGTTACAGACCCTGTACAAATTTGCTAATAAGCTAAATAAATCAAAACCACAACACCAAAAATATTTACACCCAGTCCGGGATTCGAACCCAATATCTTCACGCTGTCAATCAAACGTCGTAACCATTCGACCACACAAACCTTTATAAATCAGCAGCTAATACAGTATAAATATATTAAAGGCGCACATTCATGCATATGTATATGAAGGTAGCGATTTACCGTTTGTTTGAGCAAATAAACAGATTACTTGTGCTTAGCGCCTGTAAATTTTAGGTATTTATTGTGCGCTTTCTAATTAACCAATTTTGATACAATTTTCAGGATCGTTAGAAATCTATGGTCTTATTGCATGAGTATTTAAAAAAAATTAAATTAAATTAAATTAAATTTTAATTTTAATTTTACCCTTTACCCTTTGGGTACAGGGTCTAAAAACAGAATTATGCTTAATGATCCATTTTCTCACATCGTTCCTATGACAGCTATTGGATATAGTAGTCCGATTTTGATAAGACTTCAGGATAGATTAAAATAGTCATTAAATAATACTGTCTAAAGAATGAATTCATTCCCTAAAAAAATGGCAAATTTATGGCACTTTTTTTAAATTGGTTCATTTGGCAGCTATGTGATGTAGTGTTCTACTTATTACTACCTGCAACAGATTGAAGGGTCCATGCAATGATTCAGACCAATAGCTTTAAAACTGAGGGACTAGTTTACATAGCAACCGACAAGCGGACAGACAGACGGACATGGCTAGATCGACTCGGCTGGTGATGCTGATCAAGAATATATATACTTTATAGGGTCGGAAATGTCTCCTTCACTACAAACTACAAACTTCTGGTCAAAATAATAATACCCTCTGCAAGGGTATAAAAGTAGCTCCCATAAAAACGATCAAACGGCTTAAAAATAATTGGTCTGCAAAGGTATTCTAAGCCTTGGGGACCCGAAGCTAACCTTCCTTTCTTGTTTACCTGTAAATAACGCGCAAAAGTCGGATATGCACGGGCACATGTTTAAATTGGAAATCTGTATACATGTATGACAATATTTTGATGCTGCTTCGATGTACGGTTAGCTACCCCGATATTTAGTAACGACCATTTCCTTTCGGATATTTTATTTTTATATTTTTTTTTTTCGAATCCCGTTGCACGTGATTAAACCCCCCTCCCACCCAAACGACCGATGGGCGCAGCCGCATAACGTACGGCTCGATCGCGAAGATAGGACCGAGCATGCAGGGAAAATAGTTGAAAGATTTCGAGGAAAACTACATAGAATTGTGGTGAGTAAGGTAGAAAAGAATTAGGGACTTAATATGCATAAGGTCGTTAATAGACGAAAAATCGGACGTTAGTTGGTGCACTACGTTATAATCTGAGCAAAGTACTCTAAAGGGCTTATGCAGGACATAATTCAAACTACTATGGTTTAAAGCTAGTGGGATAAAATTTCTTGTACGTCTACGGGGCACATTAAAGTTGATGCGTTCTAACAGGCAGAACTATTAACCTCATTGTGTATTAGTATGAGGATGAAAACTACACCAAGCATTGTTCTACGATTAGTTAATGTGGGTAGGTTTAGAAGCATCAGTCTACTAGAGTAAAAGGGAAGTCGAAAGTTTGGTTCCCAGTTGAGGCCTCTAAGCGCGAAGATAAGGAATCTTTTTTGCACGGATTCAATTTTGTCTTGGTCTTATCAACTAAAAATTGTTACCTAACATACATTAGCATTGAGACCCTTATTTGGTTTATCAAAATACCGTTTCAATTAATGAGGTTGTTTCTTAGTTTTCTAATTGAAATTTATCGCATCGCTATAATATTTGAAATATACAGCACAACATTTTGTACCAAACCCTCTCCATACGAGGCTTATTTTAAAAATTAAAAAAAACACCGAATTTATGACACTTTCCAATCGTTTCTATGACAGCTATAAGATATGACTGCCCGATTTCGATGGCACTTTGACAATCGGTTAGTATTATCAGTATAGTATATTAAAGGACTGGCCTTAGGACTGGGTTGCATTTTTGTAGCGAAGCCTGCCGCGAGATTGAGAACGAAATAAAATTGTTCATGCGGCAAACCAAAGGTGGTTTCAAAAATTTGGTTATTGGTTTTAAACAAATCCATGACCAAATGACGGCGCTCGACGCTCAATTTAACATCCTTCAGCTGTTAAATGAGTTACCGAAGCGCAAAAAACCGCTTCTGGTGAACCCGTGGCCACTACCACACAATCTCGGGCGGCGGAGCAACGAATAATGGCAAAACAACCGAGGACGGAAGATACCGCTCTAGCATCGGCCACAGCTGCTATTAAAGATTCGGTTTCCGAATGTGCCACTCTGGTAGGGCCACAGCCACAGTCCATCCCAGAGCCAGGACAAATCCCAATAAATCCGAAATTAAAAACCATCCCAGTCCCCAATATACCCACTCCGTCGAGGCAACTAAGGTCCGGACTACCGGCTCTACTTGGTTCCGATAGCGTGAAACCTGCAGAACCAAAACCTCTCACGGTTATCCCACCCAAAAAACAAATAATTATATCTCGACTTGCCCGTGACCTCTCTGAGACTGACGTCGCTGATTTTATACGAAGCAAAACGATAGCCGAGGTAAAGGTAGAAAAATATAACTTTTCCTACGCTAGGGACATTGTATCTTTCAAAATAATTGTCCCATTGGAGTTCTTCGACAGTATTTGCTCTCCCGGTTTCTGGCCAGAGCATATTAAGTCCAAGAACACCAAGCTACGAAAAGAAATAAAAACTATAAAAGGCCAATTGCCATTAAACTTCCCCAGCCAACTGCATCTGCTGTGAATCCAAAAAACTAGCCTCCTCTTTCCTTATATCCTATCACAATACAAGAGGCCTACGAAGTAGGCTTACTAAATTGTACTCTGATAGTTTTTCATTTGGTTCACAGGTGATTGTGTTTACTGAAACCTGGTTTAAGCCCGACATTCTCAGTTCCGAGGTTTTCCCAGGCAAGTACACAATCTTTAGAATTGATCGTCCTTCCCGGCGGGGTGGTGGAGTATTACTTGCGGTTGACTCCAAACTCCTGGCGGAAGAGATATGCCTTCAAAAATTCGGTGATATCGAATTAATTTGCGCTAAAGAAACTTTCTCAGGTAACACTTTTTTTATTACCTGTTTATATATTCCGCCTTCTTCCGAGTTATCCATGTACTGGAGGCACTTATCTGCTATCCAATCTGTTGCCAACTCGCTTGCCAACAGGGATCAGTTGATTGTTCTTGATGATTTTAATATACCAGAAGTCAATTGGTCCGACTATACAAAGTCTAACTCTGTATTGCCGATGGCGCATATGACCTTATTGTTGGCCTGCTTGAACTGTCATTGTCACAAATTGACAATGTGCGAAACTCTTTAGGCCGCATACTGGATCTGTGCTTTGTATGAGACCCGGACACCGTGATTTTATCAAGAACCTCCCCTCTAACACAACCTGAAGATCACTATCATCCCACTTTCGAGATGACAGTCGACAATGTGGAAATCGAGGTTTTCAAATCGAATAGGAAAGCCCCGCGTACCAGATGCTTTTGGAATACTGATTTCCTTAAATTAAACTCTCCTATAGCCGTCTATGATTGGTCCGACCTCTACTCATGCACCGACATTGTGAAGGGTGCTGAGATAATAAAAAATTAAATAGGTTTTTTGACTCATGTGTTCCGCTGCGGTATCCACCTAATTCAGAAACTCCCCCGTGGTTTACCAAACATTTAAAAAATTTAAAAATAATTAAAACTAGACTTTACACTAATTTTAAAGAAACCGGGTTGAGCAAAGTATATGCTCAGTACTTAACTGGTCGGTCTAATTTCACTGTGCTAAACGCTCAGTGTTATAATAATTATTTAACTCGTTGCAAGGTCCAGTTCACTCAGGACCCTAAACAGTTTTATAATTTTGTTAACACCAAGGGTAAGTCTGTTCTATACCCATCCTCTATGTCATTTGAAAACTCTTCGGCAAACACCGATCAGGCCACTGCCGATCTTTTTGCTAGATTTTTCAAAGCCACATGTGAACCCGCAATAATTTTAAACCATACGGATTCCCAGGAATTCCCAAGGTCGAATTTAATTTTTTGTCCTGTCACTGACGAAAGCTCGATTATAACCGATCTTCAACGGGTTAAGCCAACTTTTTCGCCAGGACCGGATGGTATACCATTCTGCGTGCTTAGATACTGCGCCGATTACCTGAGCAAGCCTCTTCTTAAGTTATTTAGTCTGTGTCTCGAGTCCTCAACGTTTCCTCAGATATGGAAGGAATCATAAGTTATCCCTATCCATAAAAAAGGTAAGCAAGGCGATGCAAGCAATTACAGAGGTATCTCTAAATTGTCTGCTATCCCCAAGCTCTTCGAGAAACTAATAACCCCTCAATTGCAACACCTATGCAGCTCTTTTATTCTCCATGCCAACATGGATTTATGAAAAGTCGCTCGACGACTACTAATCGTTTGGAGATCTCATCCTTTGTTATCAAGGGCTTCTAGTCAAATTTTCAAACGGAAGTCAATTACACAGACTTCAGTAAAGCATTCGAATCCGTTAATCACTCTCTTCTTTTAATAAAGCTTGGGTTTCCCTGTAGGCTTAATAAAACTGATCAGCAGTTACTTGAATAATAGAACACAAAGGGTTCTTTTCAAGAGCTCACTTTCTGGAGAAGCTCGTGTCACCTCGGGCGTCCCTCAAAGTAGTCACCTTGGTCCTTTGCTGTTCACAGTTTTCATTAACGACCTTCCATCGGTCGTGCCTAATTCTCGCGTACTAATGTACGCGGACGATGTCAAGCTTTGTATTCAATATAATGATCCCTCACGTCAATCGGTCTTACAGGCCGATCTTAATAACTTACAGGCATGGTGTCAAGCAAATTCACTAAAATTAAACGGCTCTAAGTGCAAACTGATGACATTTCACCGTAAAGATCCTCAGTTTGCTGATTACTCTCTAGACGGAGTCTTTCATGATAGAATCACGCGTGTTGATGATCTTGGTGTCGTATTTGATGCCAAATTAAAATTTACTGACCACATTTCATGCGTGGTAAATAAGGAGATGGGTGTGTTAGGTTTCATTAAAAGGTGGTCAAAAGAATTAAATGACCCCTATGTGACTTCTTGAGGAAGTCTTGTGGATAGTCTGGAGTCCTTAGTATGGAGTTCACCAAGAAAAAATTGAATCCGTGAAAAAAATTATTTCTGATTTTCGCGCTTAAAGGCCTAAACTGGAAACCAAACTTTCAACATCCATCTTACCCTAGTAGACTCATGCTACTAAACCTACCCACACTAACTAATCGTAGAACAATGCTTGGTGTAGTTTTCATCCTCAAACTAATACACAATGAGGTTGATAGTTCAAATTATGTCCTGCATGAGCCATTTAGAGTACTTTGCTCAGATTACAACGTAGTGCACCAACTATCGTCCGATTTTTCTTCTATTAACGACCGTACGCATATTAAGTTCCTAATTCTTACCTACCTAGTTTTCCTCGAAATCTTTCTACTATTTTCCTTGCATGCTCGATCCTATGTTCGCGATCGAGCCGTACGTTATGCGACTGCGCCCCTATGTCGGTTGGGCGGGAAGTTGGTTTGCATCACGTGCAACGGGATTCGCGATAAAGTACTGAAGTTATGACACTTTTCCCAATCGTTCCTATGACAGCTATGTTTTGTAGTGTTCTGATTCCGGCTTATATACTGTCTGTAATAGAAATAAAGCAAACTAGGAGACTAGTTTGCGTAGTTGGGCAAAAAAACAGACAGACCAATCGATGGCTAGATCGATTGGCACAACGCTAATTTAAAAGTTCGTTCTTGCGCTGTCGAATACCATTCACCCTATAGTGACACTTTTGGTGGGGTTTCGTTTTGGTTAACAGTTGTTGGAGCGTTGGGGGCGCTAACAGAAAAAAGAGCCAGAGAGATGTGAAACAATGTCTAGAACAACATAACTTATTGCAAAAATAAAAATCAAAATAACAGTGAGCTCGATACACAAATTACATACATTTCTCGTAATTGTCGGTTGTGTAAAATGGTTCGGTCTATAAGTCCGTTATAGATTCGATCCTAACATTGTCTAAGGTGCTCTCTATGTCGAGAAATGCAAAAGGTCATTAATTCGCAATTTTTTAAGATAATTGATTGATTCTTTAAAAATAATTATTTAATGACAATTTTAAAATATCCTAAAAGTCCCATAAAAATCGGAACGATGGAAGAAAATTAGTCATTGAACATGTGGGAAATGTACTTTTCATAGAGATTATAACCGATTTAAAAAATGTTATTCTAAGCTTCGGACCCCAAGAAAGCTTTCCTTTCTTGTTAGTTTATTATCAAGGGTATAAGATCGCGACTGTCTGGTGCTCCATATTCCCTATCATTCTAAAAGTAAACCACGCAAATGGCCTATACAGGGAATTTCACCAGAATCCTATCACTGCAATCCTAATATTGGAGGAGGAAAATTCCACGTGATAAATAAACGCGTTATTCGAGACCAATTTGGAGAAAATATCTGTCCACCTTTGCAAGACCCAACGAGAGAGGCCCCTAGTCACCGCTTTGTGTGCATCATCCAATGCCCGAAAATTATAGAACAAGCCAGAGCAACATGTGATATATATATTTTTTTATTTACCTAGTTTTTATTTAAAAAAATTTTCAATCAAATAAATGTGTGTTTTTGAATTCAATAATGTGACCGGAGAATTTTTTCGGCTTGATATATTTAAGCGGTCTGGTTTTGGTCACATTGAATCTTTTAGTACAAAGTGCGTTTTCGTTTATATTAATGATGTTGAAATCTATGGTTCTAAATAGTTACAAATCGGCCATTGATTCGCTAGTCTGCAGGTATTTATGGCTTTCTTTTTAGTTATTTGTAAACAATTAAAATGCACGTGTGTAGACCTGTCCAATTGCCTACCTATTCATGTATTTATACAAGTGTATGTAAACAAGTGTAATCAAGTAACATCAAGATGACTACATACATACAAATATCTATATACGTATATATCTATGAAAATATACATGGTTCTATTTGATTATGATGCCAAAAAATCAAAAAGTATTTGTACACAAATTTGTATAGTTTTTCCAGGATAACTTATAAAATAATTAGCTCACAAAAGAAAGTGATCACTTCCTTTTATTTAAATGAGGTACTGCTAATATGTAAACCCTTGCAGATGGTATTATAATTTTGACCAGAAGTTTGCAACGCAGTGATGTCTCCATCATCTCCGACCCCATAAAGCAATATATTTTTGATTAGCATCACCAGCCAAGTCGATCTAGCCATGTCCGTTTGTCTCACCGTCTGTCTGTTTCTACGCAAACTAGTCTCTCAGTTTTAAAGCTCGGGCTGAAACATTCCACCAACTCTTCTATCTTTTGCAAGTAGTATATAAGTCGGAACGGACGGAATCGGAACACTACATCGCATAGCTGTCATAGGAACGATTGGGAAAAAAGGTCCTAAATTTGAATTTTTTTTTAAATAACTGATTGATTCTTTGTAAATCACTTTTTAATAACTATTTTAACTTATCCTGAAAGTATTATCAAAATCGCATCACTATATCCTATAGCTATCAGAGGAACGATGGAAGAAAATGAATCATTGACCATAACTCTGGTGCTTATCGAGATAAATAATTCATTTTTGGACAATTATCCATATACATTAAAGCAAATTTTGAAAATTAAAAATCACAAATCGGTCAAACATATCCTATAGCTGGAATACAAATAATCGAACGGTTTGGAGGCACCTGGTCTGCAAGGGTACTCTAAACTTGGGGTCCCGAAGCTTATTTCTTTCTTGTTGCATTTTATGTTAAGAAAATAGTATAGTGCACAGCCTCCAGCTTTCTGATAATTTATAATCGTTTAATCATACTCCCTACTAAGTTGAGACTTTTGAGTCCATTCCAAAGTTAAGCATCTTTAAAATATGGTTTTAAAAAGTATCAAATATGGTCAATGTTATTCAAATACGGAGACTGATTGGTTCACCTAGACATTATTTAGCCAACTTCTTTTAGCTTATTAATATTTAAAATATAGGATATGGGAAAAAATATCCAGTTTTATTTAGGGATAATGCATTTGTTTATTACACTTTTCCTGCATGTTTTTGAATAGCTTAACAGCTAAAAGTGTTTGGTTTTGAGCCACTACAGCCACTATACTTCCAGATCTGCCTTTCAGATATAGTATTGCACTAGATATGGATCTCTAACCAATATCATTAATTTCTCGGTAATATTTGAATACCTGTGCAGAAGGTAATATAATATTTATCATATAAACATTCATTAACATCACCAGCCGAGTCGACTTAGCCAAGTCAATCCGTCTGTTGGCTGCTATGTAAATAAGTCTCCTTGTTCCAAAGCTATCGGGCTGAATTTTTAGCCCAATCCTACTTTTTGTTCCAGGTAGAAGGCTTATTGGCCTGAATTGGCAATGTTTAATCTTTACCAAGCTTCGGGACTATTATTATTTAATTTTTTCATCTGTTTTTTGTATTTTAATGTTTGCACAGCACAATTTTCAAGTTAAAATTGAATAAATACACATGCAATTGGAGCATAGATTTCTACCGATCCTGAGAATTTCATCAAGATTGGTTGATTAGAAAGCGCACAATAAATACCCAAAGTTTACAGGCGCTAACCACAAATTATCTGTTTATTTGCTCAAACAAACGGTAAATCGTTTGCGTTCGGTGGTTGATTTTTCTCGGAAGTGCCGCTGCAGCTGCCACTACCTTCATATACATATGTATGAATGTGTGCCTTTAATAGGTTTGTTCTGTATTAGCTGCAGATTTTGAAATTATTGTGTGGTCGAATGGTTAAGATGTTCCTACGAGATGTTGGGTTCGAATCCCAGACCGGACTCGGTGTAAATATATATATATATATTTTTTTTTTTGGTTTTGATTTATTTAGCTTATAACCAAATTTGTACAGGATCTGTAACAGTCGGGAAACTCGACTGTAACGTTCTTACTTGTTCTATTATGAATTTACGTGAAATCGATCGAATCCGGTTGTTTGTTAGGGTGTGCAGGCCAATTCCTGGGCGTGCCCGCATGTCTTTTGGCTTGATGATGGCGTTGTAAAGCTGTCGTCATTTGGAGAGCCCCAGTGCGGGTGTTTAGAGTTGTTGTCGCCAACTGCTTTGAAGCTATCCCAGTATTTGGATTAGCTGGTTCTGATTGTTCTAGTTCATGCAGGGTGGCTTGCATAGAGGCCATGAACTGCTTTGTTGTAGCGAAAAGAGCAGTGCTTCAAAGGTGCTTGAGGGAGATTTGGTTGTAAAATCTAAGTTGATGCTGTTGCTGAATTTTGTTTTTAATAACTAAGTTAGTTGCGCTAAAGCCCTACTCCTGTAATTTGTCGATCACCTTACTCGATGAGACGCACGGTTCGATACAACTGCTCGTACAAGTAGAACGGAGGCGATCTAGATTTGGAGACTTTAGTAGTAGTTCTCGTTATCAGGTTCGCTTAAAACAGCAGATCTATTTGCATATGGTGCGGACTTAGATACATTTTGTTTTACTAATTATAGCTTAACTGTTTTTGGTTGGGTGCATAATTTTCTTGTTTTGTGGCTTTGTTTGCGCTGTTGGTTTAGGAGTAGTGGTCATTGTTGTTCTTGTTGTTGGAGCGATCGAACCGCTAGACGTTAGAAGCCAAAAGCCAGGTTGTTGAGCTTGAGGTGCCCGCTCATTAGACCATGTACCCAAGGGTAAAGGGTATATTAAGTTTGTGCATATGTATGTAAGAGGCAGAAGGAGGCGTGGCAGACAAAGTATATATATTCTTGATCAGCATTTCGGTCGACGAGGTCGTTAAAGCGAAGGGCTACCTCACGTGCTAATCTTACTGACCACCAGGGAGCAATACATAACGCTAATTGCCGTGTTGGTATGTGCGAATTGCAATAGATCTAATAGATCTACACGCCAAGCAGAACAACAGCGATGAAGACATAACGATCATAACGTAACGCTGATATAAGTTTTTAACGATACGATCCGGAAATTAAAATTGGAGACATGTCATTTGTTTGTCCTTACTGTACGGTAGAGGAATCTTCTGGATTGCGTTGTTAAAGTGGGAAAGTAAAATTGTCGGATATATATTCTTGATTTGCATCATTTTTACAAATATTTTATTTAATTCTTAGGAAACTCTATTTAATGACTATTTTAAGGTTGAAAGTTTCATCAAAATCGGACCACTATATCCTACAGCTGCCATAGGAACGATGGGAGAAAATGGGTCATTGAGCATAAATGCGCAATTCTGTTGAACAAGTAAATCAGCGCTGTGTTCACTATATAACAGTAAAACGAAATATTGTAAACCGATTAAATTTTTATCATGAGAATAATGAATTAGTGAAAATGTTTAAAATTTCCGAAGAACCGAATGCCATCTAATAGCTATTATGCAAAGAGGTTCATTTTACCTATAATCAACAATGTGGCTATAGTATATTATAGTGTATATATATCTAAAATAAACAAGAATTATTCATTAACATAAAAATGGTTAATCAAGAAACGTAATTGGAATTGATTTATTAATTTATTGTCTAATTGTAATTCTTGAAGGTCCTGATACCAATAACAAAGTAAGGGCTGTGAACTTTGATTTATACCGACTCATGATCTGAAAGGGTGAAATAAATTACATTGTGCTGTGCCGCCCTCTTTTTCATCAGTTCACAGTCTATATGTATGCCCAGATTGAAACTGAGCAATTGACATATACTTGCTTAACATCACAGCCAGAGTTTTTAAGTAACAATTAAATCTCTAATGGACTTTATTTTGTGGTTGAATGTACTCTGTTGAATGGCGAAAGCATGGGCTGCCTCATGTTCATATTTTGGTAAGGTTAGTTGATAAAATCCAGCCAGACTAAATAGACTTTTATTTCAGCTGAAGTCCCGGATGAAATTGTAGATCGGAAATTGTATTCTATAGTAACTAAGAACATGATCCATGGACCTTGCGGTGTTTTCACTACCACTTCTCCCTGTATGATCGATGGTAAATGTTTCATAAGATATACAAGATACCTGCATGCTAATACCATCATTAATAATGAAGGCTACTCATTGTATCGCCGACGATATATTGATAATAATGGGCGATTTGTTATTATGAAGGACAGAGTGCTACAACCTAAACCAACGAGACAAGATTTTTTCCGATCTGTCAAGTAGATGACTTTGGTCACACGTTACGTTGTTAAAATGCCACGATACTATACATGCGATGTCGAATGTTCGTGGTCCGAAGTCGTTCAAACAATTAAAAACCGTTAGTGAACATTTGGGTTCAACTTAAATAGAGGCTTGTCATTCAAACGATTTATGGGTTGAATATAAGAACTATATGTCTGAGCATAAGCGCTGTATCAATGCAAATCCAATATTGCAAATAACTGATGAAATTTACAATGATACATTAATTATGATAGAAGACTTATGATCTCAAATAAATTGCTATCGTATATAATACATAATACACTTAGTTAAAAACAAGTAAGAACGTTACAGTCGAGTTTACCGACTGTTACAGACCCTGTACAAATTTGGTTTTAGGCAAAATAAAAAAAAAACCCAAAAATATATATATTCACACCGAGTCCGGTCTGGGATTCGAACCCAAGATCTTCGCGTTTTAAGTCGAACAGCGTAACCATTCGACTAACCGAAATTTTTTTAATAGGCAGCTAATACAGTATAAATATATTGAAGACGCACATTCATATATATGTATACGAAGGTAGTGGCAGCGCAGCTGCAGCGGCACTTCCGAGAAAAATCAACCACCGAACGCAAGCGATTTTCCGTTTGTCTGCGCAAATAAACCGATTTTTTGTGTTTAGCGCCTGTAAACTTTGGGTATTTATTGTGCGCTTTCTAATCAACCAATCTTGATGAAATTTTCAGGATCGGTAGAAATCTATGCTCCAATTGCATGTGTATTTTAAAAAAAAATTTAGCTTGAAAATTGTGCAGTGTAGGGCAGTGCAAAAATTCAAATACAAATTGCGTGGCGCCCACCGTCCTAATTGACTCAGTATTAGGAGAATCTACACTGGTAATACGGTTCCTCTAGCTCTTACAGTTGCTGAGATCCGTGTGTTCATCCGGACGGACTGTACCCTTTGGGTACAGGGTCTAACAACCGCAAATATGATACCCAAGCAACAGCTAAAGTAGTTTGCACAAATATTCAAAAATTAAATCATCAACAGAAGATTGCTTACGACTCTTTGATTATTATTTCTTAGTGTTATTGGGTGTTCTGGAAGTAACTGGAATAACTTATTTGATGTTTTTGACAAGAATCAGATCGCAGAATAACATTGCCTTGGCATTAGCCTCATTTGGAATACCAGTAACTTTGTTAGAAGGGGGAAGAATCGCTCATTCTGCATTGAAAATACAGTTAAACATGCAAACCAAAGAGACACAAACTTGCAACATTGCAGAAACAATGTTTGCATTTGTATCAAAAAACCTTTATAAAGAGAATCCTTAATTTTTGCAACAAAATGAATTTGTCCGCTCTCGCCCGCAAAAATATACATAAACAGTACTTCAATCAGTGTATTTGATTGGAGGGACCAATGGCCGTCTCCGCTTTTGTTTATGTCACCTTTGCCGGCTACAACTACCATGCCCCGCTTACGATTTCAATTTAAATCACAATTCAAGATTCTTATTCTGGGACGATTGTGCAAAACTGCAGAAGATAGACGTCTTCTTTCAATAAGCATCATTCATTAATTCAGGTTAATCAAATCGAATTTATCACATTCTTTCTAATCAGTGTTATGTGCTTGATTTTAATTGTTGGATTTTTAATAGTAGTACTCTTAAGTGATGTTTAAATTTTTACATCTGATTAAGAAATACTGATTTATTTTGTGCATCTAGCCGTTTTTTAGCTCACCGTCCACTGTCCAATGTATTAAATAATCGAAAAAAACACACAGCAACTGAGAATACATCGTTTATGGCCAATGTATTTCGTGGTTCTTTAAGGACGAGTCAAGTGTTTCCATATCCCGATGTTTTGAGTTTGGCACAAAAAGAATTGACTCAAAGTCTAACAGGGCCGTTTGAACGATTTTTTTTGGTAAGTACATTTTGTATTTACTAATTAGTATACCCTTGCAGAGGGTATTATAATTTTGACCAGAAGTTTGTAACGCAGTGAAGGAGACGTCTCCGACCCTATAAAGTATATAACTTCTTGATCAGCATCACCAGCCCAGTCGAAATAGCCATGTCCGTCTATCCATCTGTCTGCCCGTCTGTCGGTTGCTATGTAAACTAGTCTCTCAGTTTTAAAGCTATCGGACTGAATCTTTGCACCAATCCTTCAATCTGTTACAGGTAGTATATAAGTCGGAACGGCCGGAATCGGAACACTACATCACAGCTGCCATAGGAACGATTGGGAAAAAGTGTCATAAATTCGGCATTTTTAAAGATATTTTATCTATTTCTTGAGAAACCCATATTAATGACTACTTTGACATATCCTGAAAGTTTCGACAAAATCGGACCACTATATCCTATAGCTGCCATACAAACGATTAAACAGTTTAAGGCAACTGGTCTGCAAGGGTATTCTAAGCTTCGGGTACCGAAGCTAGCCCTCCTTTCTTGTTATAAATTAGATTTGTTTAATTTTAAGGAAATTAACGATGCAGCTCGAAATGATGCGAATGCAAAAATAGATGACGCCGTTTTGACGTCTTTATGGGAGCTTGGCGCTTTTGGATTACAAGTGGTAACTTTAAATATATAATATGACAAAACTTTAACTTTTTTTTCAAAACAACGTCGCATTTAATACCTGTTACTTACAAATGTATATTGTGTAAAAACAAATGTAGCACGGAGTAGGTGACATCGGAAAACCCCCAAAAGTAAGTATGGCCAGGGTGACTAGAAAATTGGATCTAGTCATTAACCGCTGCTGCCAGTACCTTTATAGCAAACATGAAAAAATCGGTGGCATTTTGCAAGTGTCATAAAATCCTGAAAGTCCCATTAAAATCGAAATAAAAAATATATGCCTAGTAACAATGGAAAAAATGGAGTCTGGTGTTTTTCAAGGTACTTATTTTTTTTTGGGAATTATACTTTTCATAGGCATTAAAGCCGATTAAGGAAAAAAAATAATTCCCCGCCTGTCTAATACAAATCCCTTTTGTATAGGTGTTCTATTGTATATTTTTAACTGTAAGCACTAATGGTATAAAGACGAAAATGTTTTTACATGCTTCTATTTCTTGGCGTATTCCGACATTTTTTATTGTTATTTATTGTTGCCTTTAATTCAACTTTCGATACTAGGTTATTACGCTCATATAGATTTATAATTACAATCACATACGGTAATGGAAGACGTTTACACATTTGCGAGCTTAAAAACACAATATTACATTGCGATTATTTATTTTCGGATTGACGCAAAGAGCATTAAGAGGGCATTAAGAAAACTAATTGAGCATTAGTTATGTGTGTGCACGCGAATTAAATTAATACAATTAATAGCATTTAGTAAATTTAATGAATATCAAAGTTCACAGTCGGTGCCACGACCACCGCTTGCGGTCGGGAGTTCGACTTCTCGCGACATTGTAAAACTTTGTATACCCTTGCAGAGGGTATTATAATTTTGACCAGAAGTTTGTAACGCAGTGAAGGAGACATTTCCGACCCTATAAAGTATATATATTCTTGATCAGCATCACCAGCCGAGTCGATCTAGCCATGTCCGTCTGTCTGTCCGTCTGTCGGTTGCTATGTAAACTAGTCTCTCAGTTTTAAAGCTATCGGACTGAAACTTTGCACACACACTTCAATCTGTTGCAGGTAGTATATAAGTCGGAACGGCCGGAAACGGATCTCTACATCACATAGCTGTCATTCGAACGATTGGGAAAAGGTGCAATAAATTCTCAATTTTTCAAGATAATTTATTTATTTTTTAGAAAACTCTATTTAATGACTATTTTAGCATATCCCATAAATTTCATCAAAATTGGACCACTATATCCTATAGCTGCCATAGGAACGATGGGAGAAAATAGTTCGTTGAGCATAACTCTGGTGTTTTTTAGGACAATTAATTTATTCTTGAGAAATACAGTTTCCATAGAAATTAAAGCCGTCTTAGAAAATTAAAAACCCAAAAATCGGATTACTATATCCTATAGATGCCATACAAACGATCCAACGGTTTGAAAGCAACTGGTCTGCAGGGTATACTAAGTTTCGGGTACCGAAGCTAGCCTTCCTTTCTTGTTTATTATGCACTTGCAGAGGGTAATATAATTTTGGTGTTTTTAAAGACAATAAATTCATTTTTGGGAAATATAGTTTTCATAGACGTGAAAGGCATTTTAGAAAATAAAAAACCAATATCCTATATCCTACAGCTGCCATACAGACGATCGAACGGCTTAAAGGCAACTGGTCTGCAAGGGTATTTGAAGCTTCAGACCCCAAAGCAATCCTTTTCTTGTTTTTAAATTTATTTTTTTTTCATTCTAGATTTATTTAGCTTATAACATAAATGGTACATGATATTTAACAGTCGGGAAATTCGACTGTAATGTTCGTACTTGTTTATAATAGCTGTTGGCCGCTTTCTCTGCCAGATGTATTTCACTCTTTTTGAGGTTTCCCAGCTTATGACGCCTATGTTGATCACAATTCATTTAATATTTAATAACGCCATTGTTTATTTCTTCTTCTTTATTGTCTCAAGCTTCCCGCTGACGAGAGCAGTTGCAGTTTTAACCATTTGGTGATTGAAAAACAGAAAGAAATTTGTGTTCTCCTCAAACATCCTCCCTAAGTTAAAAGGATTGACTTTCAAAATAGATTAGTTCAATGCGAGACGAGCTAGCTTGTGAATCGGACGCCTCCGAATTCCTTTTGGTGTCTTGAGATCTGCGACGGCAGATCTTCGTCGATGGTGCAGGTGCGGACGTCAACGTTATCTCGATTAACAAATGGGCAGGCGTCCCAGATTGAGTGTCGTTGGGTTGGTCAGAAGCAGGTTCAGTATAGCTGCAGATTACTGGGCTTAAAGCTCTTCAGAGATTTAGTGCGCATTCGTTAGGTCTTTTACTACTAACGTCCTGGCAGATTTGATCAGTGCCTCTCAGAGGATTTTAAAGTGTGGTGTTCTAGGGGGGATACAGGAAAAATTAAATCCTTTACAATCGCTGTACAATTAACCAAGTCAATTTTCTCGTTGAACATTTCAGCCTGAAAATCAAGTAACTTCGTGACAGCTCCGACAAAATTAGTTGCGTTGTCGCAAGATCCTCCTTTGAGAATGGCGTGTCGAGCGATGAATCTGTGATATATAAAGGGGCTTTCAAAAAGAGCTGATCTATGTTAATAACATAACAATTTGTGTTTTTACGTTTGCACCACACTGCGCAAGCTAAAGTCTTGGGCTTTAACACAAGCAATTGAAACATTATTTTCTACCGATCCTGAAAATTTCATTAGGTTTGGTTAACTAGAAAGCTTACAATAAATATGCAAAGTTAATAATGTCAATAACATCGACCCGCTCTATTTGAAAGACCCTTTATATATGATAAGATGGGCAGCATTTGATGATTGCATTTAGTACCGATAATGTTGCTCTGGCACGGACTTCTAACGGCGCAAGTAATGGCTAATGCAGTTGTGGTCACTCCTCAGCAGTGATTTAAAAAGCATTCAGCCATCAACAGGTGACTACAGAACGTATCGAGCGTCTAGTGAATGGTTTAGCATGTTGACAATCATAGCGAAACAAGAAAACATCAAGATTTGGCAGTTCGAGTCAGTAAGAACTTCATCCACGTACCTAATGGATGTTGGCTCTTGTACTAATTGAAAATATGCTGCAACCCTTTTAAGGGAAAAAACGGAGCCGTCGACATTCCCCATGTTACGGTATTATGCTCATGCGGAATTTCGGAAGTCCTTGTAACGTATTTAATCCGTCTGAACTTTGGGTGACTGTCTGACAGAAGTGCTCATCAAAAAGACGCTCCTCCGTGTTCCAAGTCTCAATTTCCCAGAATATGACTAATGAATTCATGTCATTTTCTTCCCTTGCGAAGAAGCATTCGTTGAATCGGCATGCTGTTGCTTGCGCTATGATTGGCGCCAACAATCCAACCGAATGGTGTGTTAACCATGCGTGGCATGTGTTGACCCAGAATACCTTTCCTCTGATCGAATAATCTATCTGTGTTTATAAAAACATGAATTTTACTTGTATTGTAGAACAGTGGCTCCAATTCAACGTCTGATGGCAAGCTCCAATCCATTCAATCGACCACATTTATTTCTTATACGGATAAGAGCCATAAACGCTTGATCTCGTGTGGTTTGTAGATGCAAGGGTGCTTGTAGTTTGCTCATATCTATGCAAAAGTGTATGATGCGATCGTTACACCTTGCAGCTTGATTGACTGGCAATCTTAAGATCTATGAACCTTCTGAAGGCATCCTTAAAGCATCCTTTAGCCCCTATAATCGTGTCCAATCGATGTTGCAATGAACTTTTCAATTGTGTTGCATTTCCCAGTGTAATGTGGTGCTTTGCAGAGCAAGCATTCGTCGTCAGTGTTAACAAAGGGTTTGGCCGCCGATGTGGGTTTTGCCCTTCGAAAGTCGACAATTTCAACATGGGTAATCAATGACTATGCTCAGGTCCAGGGAAAAATGTAAGAATTCATGACATGAAACGGGTGTGATAGACCTTCGCTTATCCAGAAGCGAAATTATCTTTGCTTTATCATCGATGTACAATTTTTCCTAATCGTCGCGTTCGTGGTCCGTGTTAACCCCTTAATTTTGCGTTTATATATGACTAAAGTGCCGATAGTGAGTTTGGAGAAAATGAAGACAAAAATTCAGCTTTATAACACCCTCCTCGCTGCCAGTTTCAACGACCCTTTTATATACATATTTAATTCTTAGTATTGCACTGAATAACAGCTAGATTTCGCAACACGAATTTGTAGAACCTAACAACAACGACAACAATCAGAAAACCTGAAATGGAGCAGAATTGTTAAATTCCAGCACTATTTTAACGTTAAACAGTAAAAGCTAAACATCGTATGTTTAGCAAGGTGTGCGTTTCTGATCCGCTCTTTAAGCCAACCAACGATAAATAACAGAAATTAGCGATAACAAATGCCGTTATTATTTTATAATTGTATGTAAATGTTTTTGTGTATGTCGGTATTGTATTTTCGCTCGGCCACTCTCTAGAAAAGTCACCTTGAGCAATTTCATTTGGCAGTGTTTCGTAGCTAATAATAAAAAATCATATACAAAAAATATTAATAATTTGTATAATTTAAGTGTTTACAGTGTTACGAGGAGTCGAGTCGTTAGCGGCTTACAATATTTCTATTAACAAACTTGATTAACTTTTCAGGATCGGTTGAAATTTATGCTCCAATTGAAAATTTTGCTGTTAAAATATAAAAACACAAATTGAGGGCCGGTGGGAGAGGCACCGACAAAAAGTATGCGCAAGGCCGAGTGCACAATTCTTTGATAGCATAGGAACACCGTTGATTAAAGTAGGTGAATCCAAAACGGTAAATTGAGCGAAAACTCAACGCCTGCAAGTTGCCGTCCTGAACGGTGGCCAAATGTTGTCCGCTTTTTCGGCCAGATGTAAATTTTAGACTTCTGAAGCTTTCTCTGCTTATGGCGCCTATGTTGGCCACGATTTCTGCCCTTCATTTAATAATAAAAACGCCATCGTTAATTTAATTCGTCTTCTTTATTTTCTCGAGCTTGCCGCTGCATTTTTGCATTTTGTGTTTACGTGTAGTCACTTTGATATATCGATCAATTCCGGTCGGTATAGCTGAGTGTGAACTTGTTGTTGGGCTACATAATTGCAAATCAGCAGAATCGGTTGGTATTGGGCTACCATTGCTGTTGTTGCAGTCGAAATTGACTGGGTCAAAGACAGTGTGATTGTTATACAGGGTGGGCCATTAAGTACGTTTTAAAAAATGCGGTCAAATGAGCATACATTGATATTTTTTTTATTAATTTTTTGTTGTTGTTGTCAAGCTAAAAGTATCCGCGTCAAGAATGAAAAACGTCGTCGGATTCTGTCTCACACACAAACGAAAACAAATAAGAACGTTACAGTCGAGTTTCCCGACTGTTACAGACCCTGTACAAATTTGGTTATAAGAAAATATATATATATATATATATATATATATTCACACCGAGTCCGGTCTGGGATTCGAACCCAAGATCTTAGCGTATTAAGTCGAACGTCGTAACCATTCGACAAACCCAAACTTTTTGAACCGGCAGCTAATACAGTATAAATTTATTGAAGGCGCACATTCATACATATGTATATGAAGGTAGTGGCAGCGCAGCTGCAGCGGCACTTCCGAGAAAAATCAACCACCGAACGCAAGCGATTTACCGTTTGTTTGAGCAAATAAACAGATAATTTGTGGTTAGCGCCTGTAAACTTTGGGTATTTATTGTGCGCTTTCTAATCAACCAATCTTGATGAAATTTTCAGGATCGGTAGAAATCTATGCTCCAATTGCATGTGTATTTTAAAAAAAAATTTAGCTTGAAAATTGTGCAGTGTAGGGCAGTGCAAAAATTCAAATACAAATTGCGGGGGCGGTGGGCGTGGCGCCGACTTAAAAAAATAAACTCTAATTGACTCAGTATTAGGGAGAATCTACACTGGTAATACGGTTCCTCTAGCTCTTACAGTTGCTGAGATCCGTGTGTTCATCCGGACGGACGGACGGACGGACAGACAGACGGACAGACGGACATGGCTATATCGACTCAGCTCGTCATGCTGATCAAGAATATATATACTTTGTGGGGTCTGCCACGCCTCCTTCTGCCTGTTACATACATTTGCACAAACTTAATATACCCTTTACCCTTTGGGTACAGGGTCTAAAAAACACTATTACGGTGCACTGAGATCCGACAGTCGACTTGCTTTCTTTGGACTTGCATTCGGCGATCTTTTTGCCAACTTTTATTGTTGGTAGTTAAGCCAAGTGTACATAATGTTTTTTTTTTATTGATATCCTAGATATTGGGCTTGAACAAACTAATCGGTTATAAATTCGTGGTGAACACCGAATGTACGTTTACACGCCGCTTAATTTAAAGTTGATGCTACTGTATAATCAACAATTGTCAATTCGCTTCATACGGCATTGCAAGCATCGAGAACGTGCGTTTCCATAATAATGGTGTGCTATATACATATGGGTCTATTCTCAACTATAGAAATAGATTCGGCTCTTTAATGGTAGCGATTTCTCTACCAAGTAAAATAAGCTTTTTAGAGGCCACTCCTCTCTTTTTTATTGTAAATAATGGGCAATTCTTTGATCGTGCACCAACCTGAAGTAAATCGGCGGGATTGTCCTCGACATGTGATGGCTGATGTTATTCCTTGTATATCTTTGGCTTGGTTTATAGCAAAGGTGCACTTGGTGAATGGATGCTTCTGCTACCAGTAGAGCCCTACTTTTAAAACGTACAAAAAAATTCCAATGAAATTTTGATTGTCTCTCGATACTCTTATGTGAGATTTGCATCTGATGCTTTTTTAATGCAAAGTAAATTTGCAAAGCGAGAAGGCAAAGCCTTTCAATACGTTTACCAACATAGTCAAACGTATCTTGTACAGATAACAGGAGCATACAGAGAAAGGAAATCTATAAGGACAGTTATATACAACTCGCTGAGATAAAATTGAAATGTTGTTCTTTATTGTCCTTCCAGTCTACCTTTCTTGCTTAACCTAAGAAAAATAAAAAGCACCGCCGATTGACCAAAATATTCGTTTATCATTGTTCTATATAATATTTAGCGATCTAAACATAATTTCGGTTCGAAAATTAAAAAAAAAAATTTTTTCAATTATTAAACACACTGTGCACGATTCGGTGTCAGAGCTATATACGAACATCCTACATACACACAAACACATGTATTGTTTCTGTTAATCGCAGTTCATATCGTAGTACATATTTAAAGCCAGTGCAGTGATCGCTGTATGTATGCAAATAAAATAACTTTGTGTTTCATTAGCGTTATAATTTTTTTTTTTTAATCTTTTAACTACAAATAATACATTTTTTAGATAGTTTCATCCCTTCTTCCTTTTTACCCGAATCAGACTGCTGAATCCAGTTCGGTTGTTTACCTCGGCTTAAGAGTTGTTCTTGAGAGAATTTAATGTTTAAGAGTGTTCTCTGAAATGATCAAAGAGATTTAACAATTATCCAAGAGAGTTGGATAGGGAGATGTAAATTTAAATTTAACTGTAAAATTCGATCAAAGGATCATATTTATAGTTTCCAGAAGACATAGCTCACAGAAATGCAATTTAATTGGTCGAGATTTTATAGTAAAATATTTTTTTAAATTTAAATAATAACCATATAATTAAGTACATCGTATAATAACTGTTTGATTTAAATAAAGGGATTTAAAGTGTTGATATTATCGAAAGAGAGTTCCGAATTGTTTGAAAAGTTAAGTTATTTAAGTTGACTTTTCTAAAAAGCGGACTCTAGAACCTATCTATCTTCATATACTGTATTTGCTATTTTCTGAAAAAAGGTATTTGGTGGTATAATAGTTAGGTTGTCTTGCTCATAACCTGAAGGTTCCTGATTCGATCCCAGACTCGGTCGTTTTTAGCATTTTTCTTCTCAGCATGACAGATTTGCTGATCCATTTTTTCACGTAGATCATTGTTGCAAACCTTGCAACATTGCTTAGTTGCCAAAAATCTAATTGATTTGTTGTTTCTTTATAAATATCTGGAATCATAAAATTTGGGCTACTATTTAATAGGTGTGCAGACAAGTAGGTCATCTATGTATATAGTGTTTCGAATAAAAGAAAAGAGTTGACCACGGCTTTCATAAAAATCCATTTTTTTTCTGCGCCCGTTAGTGTTTCCAAATCGATGTTGTGAGGTAGTTGTATTGCTAAAAGTGGTTGCATTATTTCATCCGCTGTTGCATCTGTTTACAACTGACGTTTTGGTACTAAGGAAGTTACCAGGCTTACAAACATGCAGATGCAACTACTTCTTGCGTTCATTGAGCCCCTTGTGGATTTTGATTGTGATTGGAACGGCGTAGTCGCCCTAGAAGAGCAATCGGCTGCGTTCTCCTTTGGGTTTGTATAATACTAGTTATTTCGGCGTAAGACGAATGTTTTGGATGGTATAGTCGCCATCGTGGAATTGCCGATGCATGTAAAATAATATCAGAAGATTTTTTATCAAGGCTGCTCTTGATAGATGCGAGCCAACTTAGTATCCCGTTCTTAAAAATTTGTTCACGCTGTTCTCCCTCCCTACTGAATCCGAAGCCGGCCTACGAATTGCGCTAGGGTTTCCGCGATATTCTTCTGCATCATTTTTTATAAATAGCTCACAAGACAATTCTGACAATACGCAAAGAAATAGTAGCGCTTATACAAAATTACTGGCAACATTTTGGTCACACCTTCAATGAAGAGGGTAACAAACCTCCACTAAATATGTATACTGCAAACTTGCCTTAATAGAAGAAGTTCCTTTCTGTTTTCATAGGTCTTTCGTTATGCATGTGAGTTTTTCTAAGTTGGCTTATTTACTTTTTTAAAGTCAACCCACATTATTGGCTGATTTAAGGTACCTTTCAGGCCGACTATCACAGTGGGGGTTGTGGTCGGTTTAAATTGGCCCTTCTCCAGTTGTGCTACAAATGGCAGACTCCCAATTAAGCAGTAACTTCAAGTCCTTCCAGGACTAGGTCCGTCGATAGACTGCGGTAGAGCACGACGTTGAGCCTTATACACTTTCAGACGGTGTAATAACCTTTTCCAAAAACTCTAGGAAGAAGGAAATCCTTATTTCTATTGCAGGTCTTATATACAGCTGTGGCTAAAATAATAGCACCATTGCACTCATTCTTGTTTATAGGGGTTTTTTAAGCTATAAAGCTATCGGACTGAAACTTTGCACCGACCCTTCACTCTGTTGCAGGTACTATATAAGTCGGAACGGCCGAAATCGAAACACTACATCACATAGCTGACATAGGAACGATTGGAAAAAAGTGCCATAAATTCGCCATTTTTAAAGATATTTTATTTATTTCTAGGGAAACTCTATTTAATAACATATCGTGAAAGTTATATCAAAATCGGACCACTATATCTTATAGCTGCCATAGGAACGATGGGAGAAAATGGGTCATTGAGCATAACTCGGGTGTTTTTCAAAACAATTAATTTATTCTTGATAAATACAGTTTTCAAAGACATTAAAGCCGTTTAAGAAATTTAAAAACCAAAGATCGGATCACTATATCCTACAGCTGTCATACGATCAAACAGTTTGAAGGCAACTGGTCTGCAAGGGTATTCTAAGATCCGGGTACCGAAGCTAGCCATTCTTTCTTGTTTGTAGTACTTATACCATATACCTATGTGCTAGTATCCTCAGACGATTTGCACTTAATTTAAGCTCTGTGGCCGACTTTAAGGTGACCCTATTGCTCTCATGAACAAATCGATTTAACAGCAAAATATGCATTGCGAATAATTCTATTTAAGCAATCGATGATTTACCCTACCTGAGCATATTGACGCACAGAGATAATCTTTAAGCAGTTGTAAGTCATATGACCAGTGCTATTGCAGAAAACGCAAATCGTGTGAGTTGTGTTTGTGATGTTGAAGGCCACAGCTGAATGCTCCAATCTCTCTAATCGCTGACAACGCTGCTCCATAAACTTGATGAACTGCTTGCACGTTGGTATTTAATCCAAACAATATTTTAACTGCACAAGTTGGAGTCTTGTTTTTTTTACGCACGCACTTGGAGCATGTGATGCGATATAAATCGAAGATCCGCGAAGCTGCTCCGCTAGCAACTGACAATCAAATTCCATTTCAAAGTAAAAACAAGTAAGAACGTTACAGTCGAGTTACCCGACTGTTAAAGACCCTGTACAAATTTGGTTATAACCAAAATAAATCAAAACCAAAAAAAAAAACAAGTAAGAACGTTACAGTCGAGTTTCTCGACGGTTACAGACCCTGTACAAAATTGGTTTTTAGCAAAATAAATAAAAACCAAAAAAAAAATAAATAAATAAATAAATATATATAAATTATGGAAGAAGGTTTGTGGCCCGGTGGAGGCGTTGCTCTCGCACGGGCGGATTAGCACGTGGCACCGGCAAGGTGCTCGCAGGGAGGTATGGCAGCCGCTGGATGGCTGCTGATGGCGTGGCACCGGCAAGGTGCTCGCTGGGTGGCAGCGGCTAGTTGGCTGCTGATGAAGTGGTTACTCAAGGATTGCCGGCCGGGCAATAATGTTGCTCCTAGATGGCCGCTGATGACGTGGCACCTGTATGATGCCCGCATGGAGTTATGGCAGCCGCTGGATGGCTGCTGATGGCATGGCACCTGTATGGTGCCTGCTGCTGTGTCAATTTATGATGAGAGGGTGACTGCCCCCCTATACCCCTGGCCTTAAGCTCAGTGAGCGAATGCAAATAAGTTGACGGCGATGGCCGGAGTCAAGTTTACGAGCCATGTGCTCTTTATTCAAGTAGATGTAAAACAGAACTAAACTTAACTGTACGAAA
>JAJJHY010002764.1:97307-149674 GCA_021224005.1 Drosophila setifemur
AAAATTTTTTTAAAAATACACATGCAATTGGAGCATAGATTTCTACCGATCCTGAAAATTTCATCAAGATTGGTTAATTAGAAAGCGCACAATAAATACCTAAAGTTTACAGGCGATAAACACAAAAAATCTGTTTATTTGCGCAAACAAACGGTAAATCGCTTGCGTTCGGTGGTTGATTTTTCTCGGAAGTGCCGCTGCAACTGCACTGCCTCTAGCTTCATATACATATGTATGAATGTGTATGTATATATGTATGTATGAATGTGCGTCTTCAATATATTTATACTGTATTAGCTGTTAATTCAAAAAGTTTGGGTTTGTCGAATGGTTACGACGTTCGACTTAAAACGCTAAGATCTTGGGTTCGAATCCCAGACCGGACTCGGTGTGAATATATATTTTTTTTTGGTTTTTTTTTATTATGCCTAAAACCAAATTTGTACAGGGTCTGTAACAGTCGGGAAACTCGACTGTAACGTTCTTACTTGTTTGATCTGCTTTGCGTATCGGTATTAATGACTACTTATCTATTGTTTGATTCAATTAACCGGGATTCGGACAAGGTCAGCTGCATCAGGAGTGCCCGCTACCACTCTCAACGCCGTGCCTAAAAAGTCTAGGCTTCTGGCAATTCGGTGGTGTACCTTTAATACGGATAAAATGTTTCTAATATGATCAGTATCAACGTTTAACAATTTTCTCATGTGTGATTGTGTAAATAACTCGGACAATCTAGCTGTTTCGTTTAACATAATTGAGAACTCTCTCGAATTGCTTGAATGCTTAAAGTCTGTCACTCTAGCGTTAACTACTGCTAACATTGTTAATATAATTCCCGCGATCCTGTGAGAAAAGGACAAATTAAATCTACTGGCTTTTCCTAAGTGTGTTTTTGTGTTGGGTGTGTTAGATGCGCGTAAATTAGTGGAAGAGTTATTTAAGGTTGTCCTTGTGGACCACCCTCCCTCCAATGAGAACAGCTGTTCCCAGGTCCGCTTCAACGTGTTTTTCCGTGAATAACGGAGTTAACTTATTGCCTAGTCTTCTATTGTTTTTTAAGTAGACTTTTTCTCCTACCTCAAATATTCTATTTTGTCTTGACGGGTTACATCTGTCAAGATTATCTTTTTGTGCTTTTGCAATACAAATTTTTATTTTTTTTTTGGTTAATGACCGAATGTAATGTTTTATTGTATTCAACGGTCGCCCGCATAACTAGTTCCACTGTATCATTAATTTGCTTATCCATTTTGTTGCACCTCGCTATTTCTGTCAGGGTGCTGTGGAGGAGTTCAATTTGTCCGTTTGAACTACTGTGCCTTTACCAGATTTATACCATACTGATTTTTGAGTAACGATGTGATCGTTTCAGAACTGAAAGACGCTTCGTTATCACAGTATATTGTCTTTGTATTTGGGAATAAGTTTATTAATTGGATGATAGGAATTTTTACGTCCACTATTGCCCTAAACACTATTGGTTGCACTGTTGCAAATTTGGAGAACTTGTCAACGCAGGTTAAGAATAATTTTTTATCGGTGGAAAAAATGTGAATATGCAGCATTTCGCCGACATATGACGGAATTGGGGTTACCCCAAGTTGTTGTTTCTTGGGGTGTCGGTCATACTTTGCTGTAGTGCATATTCTGTAATTCGTTACTATCTCGGTTGCTAATTTGGACATTTTCGGAAAATAATAGTCACGAAGGACTTGTTTGATATTTTCCTGAGCAGCTCTATGTGTACGGTTGTGTTCTGTAGTAATTATTTCGATCTGTTCGCTTTTATCGGAAATGTCTGATACAAAGTTTTTGCAATGCCAAAATTTCGTCGCTGGAAAATTTGACACCAATGCATGTTGAATGCTGGCCAATGTTGGCAAGTTACAATGAATAGCGTTGACAACTTTTGGGTCGATGATTGGTTTTAATGTTTCTAGAAGGTCGGATTTTTCCGTGAAATGTATGATATGGCGGGATTTATTTCCGAAAAATATAAAGTATCTCTTCAGGAAATATTTTGCCTCTTCTAGGATTATCTGATTTCTGAAACAATTTAAAGGTTTTTCGGTTGTTTCTATCGTATATGTGCTAGATTCTTCACTATGAATTGTTGCACAATCAGATTCGGGTTCGTGATGGAGGGCATTGATATTTTGTCGCGAAAGGGCGTCGGCGACATAATTCTCTTTGCCCGGAGTGTATATGACTTTTGCGCCGTAGTCATCTATAAATGCCTTCCATCGCTTTAATTTGTCATTTGGGTTCTTGTCCGAGACAGCGAACGTCAGCGGCTTATGATACGGCAGATACTGCCTTAATTTTCCTAGAGCCCAGACTATGGCTAGCAACTCTCTTTCGTTACTTGCGTAACGGGTCTCACAGTCTTTAAGAGTTCTGGATATCATCGCAATTGGCTTTTTGTCTTGCGACAGTACAGCCCCGATGCCGTAAGCTGACGCATCGGTGGTCAGATCAAACGGTTTCTTAAAGTCTGGGTATCTGAGAGTGACATCTTCTAATGCCAGAATGTTTCGAAGTCTATCGAAAGCGTCTCTTTGCTGATCGTCAAATTTTATTGGAATTTTCCTAGACATGTGTTTACTTACGGAACCGTTTTCTCCCTTGAGGAGGTTGGTGAGCGGCCTGGCTATTGTAGCGAAATCTTTTATGAAACATCTATAATAGCTGGCAAGTCCAAGGAAAGATCTTAGTGAGAATAAGCTTTTCGGTTCTTCGTATCCCTTAATGGCTGCTACCTTTTCAGGGTCAGTTGTAGCCCCGTTTCGGGTCACTACGAAGCCAAGGTATTGGAAACTGTCTTTAAAGAAATGGGTTTTTTCTTGTGAGACGGTCATGTTGGCTTGGCTTAATTTTTTCAGGACCCAGTCAATGTGCTTGACATGCTCTCTTTCGTTTTCCGAAAAGATAATGACATCGTCCACATAGACGTAACATGATTTCCCTATTTGCTCCCTCAAGACGTCATCTATTGCCCTTTGAAAAATGCTACCAGCATTTTTTAATCCAAAAGGCAAACGGCAGAATTCATATTTTCCTCCGTTGACTGAAAATGAGGTTTTTTCGCGATCTTGCTCCGCCAGAAAAATCTGGTGATAGCCGGATTTTAAGTCTAGGGTTGTAAAGTATTTGGCTTTGCCAAGGTTTGTCAGTATGACCTCGATACTTGGCAAGGGGTATTTATCAGGAATGGTTTTTTCGTTCAGTTTCCTGAAGTCGATTACCAAACGCTTTTTCCTACTACCTGTCTCATCTAATCCTTTTTTATCGACCACCCAAGTTGGATTGTTGTACGGTGATCTCGATGAGGTAATAATATTAGACTTCAGTAGGTTTTTTATTTCTTTATTAACAAACTCTGCGACACCCATTGGGTGTGGGTACGTTTTAGAGTACACTGGATTGTTATCCTCAGTGCGAATAGTTGCCACAACATTTGTGTTGTACGGCAAGGTTTGAGTTGCGTCGGAGAAGACCTTAGATCTTTTTTTCATCATTTGGATGAACTCCTTTTTTACTGACTCTGGAACGACTATGTCCTCTATGTTTGTAAAGTTAACATTGTCGCAATCATGGAACTGCAGGTCCTCAGACACGGAACCATACAGAATTTTATTAGTTTGCATATTGATGGTTGCTCCCAACTGCGTTAGCAAGTCGAAGCCTATGATTCCGTCAAAGATTGATAGGGAATCTAATATAAAAAATGGGGAAATTGTTCCCAAGACGGTTATTAGGCATTTTTTGTTTATGTAGTTGGACCCCTGAATTGAATCCACGCGAAACGGCGAGGCGACTGGCGTTGCCCCTGTTGCCCCTGTGTCAACAAGAATTTTTAAATTTCTCCCAGCCAGCCGTCGTTTGATGAACGGTAGCCGGGATCGCTCACTAAAATATTGAGAAGGTCATGGGAGTCGACCGAGTCGCTGTCGTCTTCGATTGCGCTCAGCGCGGCTGCCGCAACGCTATCATACTCTTGGTCTTTGGCACTCGCGGTCTGCTCGATCTTGTTAAGCCGCTGGCGCCTTTGGTCAGTTATCCTATCTGAGGAGTTTGGTCTTTTTGAATTTTTGGCCTGCGAATTTTAAACCTGTGCTATATTTTCCCTGGTTTACGCCCAAAATCGTTTTGTTGGTTCTTATCTGTTTTCCTAAAATAGTGAGGATTCTTCTCGTTCCCTTGTTTGTCGGGAGCGCGGCACTGACCATTACGAGAGTCAGAATTCTGTGTCTTCTGCTCCATTGCCCTAGCATATGTTGCCGCGAACTGGCTTCTTTCGATGCTAGCTTCAGCTTCCCTAGCTAATGCCAATGCCGATGGAAGGTCTTTTGGCTGCACCGGGAATACAACAGCCCTTAGGTTATTTTTTAGGCCTGAGATAAACACGTGTAGGGCGTCCGCCCTAACCTCTGTGTTAAGTAGTGTGGCTCTTTCCATGTCGTGGGACATGACAATTTTATTTGTGACTAGGGTTAGCTTCCGCTCAACCTCGTCATAGTATTGCATGAGGGTTTGGTCGCTTTGACGAACCGCCTCAAGCTGTTGTCGCAACAGTCGCAACGAAGTTTTGTCCGCGTAGGAGCAGTCTAATCTTGCCAGAATGGCATCAAAATTAAGTACAGTGTTGTGTGATACCAGCAACGCTCGTGCTGGGCCCCTTATTTTATTCCTGATTATGGTAACGGCTTGATAATGGGCACAGCTGCCCTGGTAAGGTTTAAAAAGTTCGTATGCGTCCGTGGCAGATTGTCTCCACGCTACATACTCGTCTTGCTCACCGTTAAACTCTGGCACTGACTTAATTACATGGAGCGGTATATCGCATGGGGGTGCTCCTGGCTGCACTGAGAATCTTTGGTATGCCTCCACCTGTGGGGGCTCTACGCGCATGTTTTGTAACTGTACATTAACGGAGTTGATTTGGGCTTCAAATTCTGCCCGGAGTCTAATCTCCTGTTGCGCCAAGGCGCCCTGTATAATGTTTTGCAATTCGTTCGCGTTCATTATTCTTCTTCCTCTTCAATTTGAACCTGTCTTACTCTAAAGCCTTGAATCTCTTCTTCTTCACTATCACTTATAACCTCCCTTTTAATTTCTCTATATGGACCTGAAGAGCTCATTAAAAATTTGAACTTATGCTACCTAATTCATACGAGGTTCAATATATGGTATATAATATATGGTAATATAGTATATGGCCGAATACTCCGTTCGGCTGGCATAACCCTTTAATATATTTTTATAATTATATTTGTTCTATTCAATTTTATTTTCACAATTAGAAATTTTGTCTGGGCTGCCGGTCACAATTGCAGAAAATTTTATTATTATTTTTTTTAAGTGTGTGCGAGTTTTATTTATTTTCACATATTATAAGGCACACTTTTAATGTATTCAATTTCTGTGTTTGTTTTTTGAAGCCGTAAATTTATTAATCAGCCCACTTTCATGTTTTTCTTGAAATCTTTAAGGGTCGCTAATTCTATTGTTCGTTGGGCGCCAATTATGGAAGAAGGTTTGTGGTCCGGTGGAGGCGTTGCTCTCGCACGGGCGGATTAGCACGTGGCACCGGCAAGGTGCTCGCAGGGAGGTATGGCAGCCGCTGGATGGCTGCTGATGGCGTGGCACCGGCAAGGTGCTCGCTGGGTGGCAGCGGCTAGTTGGCTGCTGATGAAGTGGTTACTTAAGGATTGCCGGCCGGGCAATAATGTTGCTCCTAGATGGCCGCTGATGACGTGGCACCTGTATGATGCCCGCATGGAGTTATGGCAGTCGCTGGATGGCTGCTGATGGCATGGCACCTGTATGGTGCCTGCTGCTGTGTCAGTTTATGATGAGAGGGTGACTGCCCTCCTATACCCCTGGCCTTAAGCTCAGTGGGCGAATTCAAATAAGTTGACGGCGATGGCCGGAGTCAAGTTTACGAGCCATGTGCTCTTTATTCAAGTAAATGTAAAACAGAACTAAACTTAACTGTACGAAAACGCTAACTGGGTCGGCATGCCGACCGCGTGGCAGAGGAGAATGCTGATCAAAGCAGAATGAGCATAACTCACCATACCGAGAACTTAACGGGACCCAGGCACGGCCGCCGACGGCAACTAGAAACACTAGGATGATCCAAGATTCATCCGAGATTTCTACTGACTGTTTGTTACCCTTCAATAATGTTAACTTATATATACACCGAGAGTCCGGTCTGGGATTCGAACCCAAGATTTTCGCGTTTTCAGTCGAACGTCGTAACAATTCGACCAACCCAAACTTTTTGAAATGGCAGCTAACACAGTATAAATATATCGAAATCACTCATTCATACATATGTATACGAAGGTAGTGGCAGCGCAGCTGCAGCGGCACTTCCAAAAAAAATCAGCCACCGAACGCAAGCGATTTTCCGTTTGTCTGCGCAAATAAACAGATTATTTGTGGTTAGCGCCTGTAAACTTTTGGTATTTATTGTGCGCTTTCTAATTAACCAATATTGATGAAATTTTCAGGATCGGTAGAAATCTATGCTCCAATTGCATGTGTATTTTAGCTTGAAAATTGTGCAGTGCAGGGTAGTGCAAAAATTAAAGTACAAATTGCGGGGCGGTGGGCGTGGCGCCGACTTAAAAAAATAAACTTTAATTGCGTCAGTATTAGGAGAATCTACACTGGTAATACGGTTCCTCTAGCCCTTACAGTTGCTGAGATCCGTGTGGTCATCCGGACGGACAGACGGACGGACGGAGCCAACCACTACAGTGCTCAAACTGCCTAGAATATGGACGTTATAAATCCTACTGCACCTTGCGCGCCGTATGTATACGTATAGGTACTGGAGGCCGCACGACTGCATCTTGTACCAGTAACAAAACTGAACCTTACTTAAAGAAATGTGGCAACTGTGGTAGAGACCACTCTGCGAACTATATGGGCTGCTCTGTCTTCAAAGAGTTAAAATATCGCAGGAACGAAAAAAAGAACTCCAAAAATTACCTTAGGATGTAGCTGGATAATCATAAAATCCTCATTATGCTTCTCTCAGAAACTCATTTAACGAATATAATTTATTTTATTATCACAGGCTACAAACAGTAATGGCTTTCTTAATTTATCCGCAATATTCCGCCCACCACGATTGTTCATATCTGATAAGGAATTCATGCAATTCTTTAATTTACTAGGCGATTGTTTTATAACAGCCGGTGACTATAACGCCAAGCACTGAGGGCTCTCGCCTAACAAACCTAAAAGGTATGCAGTTATACAACGCTTTGATTCAGCCTGCAAATAAACTCAACTTCTCACCTCCAAGTAGACCCACATACTGGCTATCGGATCCACATCGAATTGACTGCGATTACTAAAATAATTCCGAGAAACCTTGCTAGAGCCGATTCTTTGGATGACATGTCTGATCAGTCAATTGTTCTACTTCATCTATTTAATTTAATGTCTAAAATGACAGACTGGCTAAAGTTCAAAAAGTTCATCTACATAAACCTGAACCCAGAGGTCAATTATATTAGGGACATCAAAAACACAGTTTACAACCTAGATGACCTAATGTCCACAGCCGCCAAACTTTTAACTTCTACCTACAACTTCGACAACATTCTCTTGCATTGTCACAAATTCCTTCATCGAAAACTTAGTTCGAGAAAAACGGAGCCTCCGTCGTGAATGGCAAGCTTATAGATCGCCTCAGCAAGGCAAAAACTAAAAATAGGGACACGAAGGCTAAACAAGGCCTTAAAAAGCAAAGAAGAACATGACCAGCAATTTTACATTGAACATCTTTCCCCAGCAAGTAATAAGTATTCACTATGGAAAGCCCACCCCAACTTAAAGCCGCCCATAGACGCTTAAATGGAACTCCCAGCTTGCGTCGTCGATTACTTTAGAAAAGGCTAAGTTTGACTATTTTCCCCAGTAATGAAAAAAAAATCAACTATACTAATGATACCCCGACTATGTAATGATAAAACGCTGGCCGCATCAGATTAATAAGAGTGTGTTTATCAAAACTCTTTGAAAGACTTCTTCTGCAATGTATTACGCCTTACATGACATCCAATAACATAATCCCAACACATCAATTTGGGTTGCGAGACCCAAACATGGTTTCATAGAGCAAGTGTACCGCATCACGTCAGAAATTCGTACTGCATATGAACACCGTGAATACTGTTCTGCATTAAAACTTTATAACGGAAGAGTTTGAAATAGCGCCCTCGATCCCAGTTTCTATCTTTTGTATACGGCTGACATCCCAACAGACTAACGTTTAACGATATCAACTTTTGCCGAAGATACAGGCATCATAAGTCGCACATATTGAAGCGAAACGGAAGCTAATAAAGGTTAAGTCCAGAGGACTGCACTGGTTAATCAAACCACGTTCCCTCCGTCTGGAGTATAAAGTTCTGCTTTATAAAGCGTATTTGGAAGTACGGTCCGAACTTTAGTGCAATGCAATCAGTAGCAACAGACGTCATCCAAAGAGCAAAGTCTAAAGTGCTTAGAACGATAACCGCATCTCTATGGTATATCCGCAATGAAGACATCCACTGAGAGCTAAATAAACCACTCGTAAAATACGAATCTTCCTAACTGCAGGTAAAATTCAAAGAGAAACTAAACTCACACGCAAATCAACTGGCCAGATCCACTGCTCGTTTGCAACGAAACTAGGCTTAGAGAAGTGATCTACAAGCCCGATAAAAAACAGAGGCCGCATAAGATCCAAGTTGTCCATTAATGGATAGCAAAATGTAGATTAGTTTAAGATTCTAAAACTTGTTGTTAGTCTCTTAATTAAAAACAATATCCAACAAATACATTAAAAGGTTTGAAAAAAACGAAATAATTGGAGGATAAATTTCGACACATCCAGAAAATTTCAATAAGTTTGGTTATTTAGAAGGTGTAATAGAATAGTATTCCTTTTTTAGTTTGTGCAAATGTATGTAACAGGCAGGAGGCATGACAGACCCCACAAAGTAGATATATTCTTGATCAGTATGACGAGCTGAATCGATATAGCCATGTCCGTCTGTCCGTGTGTCCGTCCGTCCGTCTGTCCGTCTGGATAAACGAACGGATCTCAGAAACTTTAAGAGCTAGAAGAATTTTATTAACAGTACAGATTCTCGAAATTATTACGAGCCCCCGCAATTTGTATTTTAATGTTAGCACTGCACAATTTTCAAGTTAAAATTTTTGAATAAATACACATGCAATTGGAGTATAGATTTCTACCGATCCAAAAAATTCCATCAAGATTGGTTAATTAGAAAGCGCACAATAAATACCTAAAGTTTACAGGCGATACCCACAAGCAATCTGTTTATTTGCTCAAACAAACGTTAAATCGCTTGCGTTCGGTGGTTGATTTTTCTCGGAAGTGCAGCTGCAGCATATACATTTGTATGAATGTGTGCCTTCAATATGTTTATACTGTATTAGCTGCTGATTAAAAAAGTTTTGGTTGGTCGAATGGTTACGACGTTCGACTGAAAACGCGAAGATCTTGGGTTCGAATATATATATATAATATATATATAATTATATATATTTTTTTTTTTGGTTTTCATTTATTTTGCTTATAACCAAATTTGTACAGGGTCTTTAACAGTCGGGAAACTCGACTGTAACGTTTTTACTTGTTATATATTATTTGTTTTGAAACACTAAATAAAGTTGTTGAAGTTGACTTTTGACGGTCGGGAAATTCGACTGTAATTTTCTTGCTTAGTTTTATCTCTATACATATGTGTATAAATAATTGTAATGGTTTCATATATCTATTATAGCCTACATCTTTCGGAGGCCTGGGTTTAAATAATACGCAATATGGAAGACTTTGCGCCATTGTAGGAGCAAATGATTTGGGACTTGGAATAACAATCGGCGCACACCAAAGTATTGGATTTAAAGGAATACTTTTATATGGTACACCGGAGCAAAAAGAAAAATATTTACCAAAACTGGCCTCTGAGAATGTTTATGCAGCTTTTGCGCTTACGGAGCCAAGCTCAGGCTCTGATGCTGGATCAATTCGATCACGTGCCATAAAAAGTGATGATAACAAATATTATGTCCTAAATGGTTCAAAAATATGGATATCTAATGGTGGAATCGCTGAAATTATGACAGTTTTTGCAAAGACCGAGCAAATTGATTTAAAAACTGGCATAAAAAATGACAAGGTAAGCCATTCCAATTTAAAACCAAACAACATTTATATATAAAATAAGACAGGAGGCTAGCTTCAGGATACGAAGCTTAGAATACCCTTGCAGACCAGTTGCCTTCAACAAGTTTTTGGTTTTTAATATTCTAAATTGGTCTTAATGTCTATGAAAAGTATATTGTCCAAAAGTAAACTCATTATATTGATAAACGCCAAAGCTATGGATAACTTTCTCCCATCGTTCCTATGGCAGCTTTTGGGTATGGTGGTCCGATTTCAATAAGACTTTCAGGATAAGTAAACATAGTTTTAAAAGGTGATTTATGTATTACCTGCAACAAAAGAAGGCTTGGTGCAAAGTTTCAGCTTTAAAACTGAGAGACTGGTGAGAAACAGACTGACGAACCGACGGACAGACAGACGGACATGACTAGATCGACTCGGCTGATGCTGATCAATAATATATATACTTTATGTGGTCGTAGATGTCTCCTGGTCTCTCTGGTCTGAGAATCCGGGGGCGTGGCAATAATTTTAACCCTCTATATCTGCAATGGTAGTACATAGGTATTAAAATGTAGTAGCTCTGCTGTTGATTCTAATCTATAAATTCTTCTTATTATTACTTTTTTACTTTTCACAGTTAACGGACGTTTTTTTTTATTTTGTGCCCCGAAAATTTCCTTTTTAGACCCTGTACCGAAAGGGTAAAGGGTATACTAAGTTTGTGCAAATGTATGTAACAGGCAGAAGGAGGCGTGGCAGACCCCACAAAGTATATATATTCTTTATCAGCATGACGAGCTGAGTCGATATAGCCATGTCCGTCTGTCCGTCCGCCCGTCCGTCCGTCCGTCCGTCCGTCCGGATGAACACACGGATCTCAGCAACTGTAAGAGCTAGAGGAACCGTATTACCAGTGTAGATTCTCCTAATACTGAGTCAATTAGAGTTTATTTTTTTAAGTCGGCGTCACGCCCACCGCCCCCGCAATTTGTATTTAAATTTTTGCACTGCACTGCACAATTTTCAAGCTAAAATTTGTTTAAAAATACACATGTAATTGGAATATAGATTTCTACCGATCCTAAAAATTTCATCAAGATTGGTTAATTAGAAAGCGCAATAAATCCCACTAGCTTTAAACCATAGTAGTTTGAATTATGTCCTGCATGAACCCTTTAGAGTACTTTGCTCAGACTATAACGTAGTGCACCAACTAACGTCCGATTTTTCGTCTATTAACGACCTTATGCATATGAAGTCCCTAATTCTTACCTACCTTACTCACCACAATTCTATGTAGTTTTCCTCGAAATCTTTCAACTATTTTCCCTGCATGCTCGGTCCTATCTTCGCGATCGAGCCGTACGTTATGCGGCTGCGCCCCTCGGCCGGTTGGGCGGGAGGTGGGTTGCATCACGTGCAACGGGATTCGCGAAAAAATACTTAAAGTTTACAGGCGCTAACCACAATAATCTGCTTATTTGCTCAAACAAACGGTAAATCGCTTGCGTTCGGTGGTTCATTTTTCTCGGAAGTGTCGCTGCAGCTGCAGCTGCCACTACCTTCATATACTGCGTCTTCAATATATTTATACTGTATTAGCTGCCGGTTCAAAAAGTTTGGGTTTGTCGAATGGTTACGACGATTGACTTAAAACGCGAAGATCATGGGTTCGAATCCCAGACTGGAGTCGGTGTGAATATATATATATATATTTTTTTTTTTGCTCCGTTGGTTCCGTTGCGGTATCCATCTACTTCAGAAAATCCCCCGTGGTTTACGAAATAGTTAACGGGTCGAGCACTGTCCAGCATATACTCAGTACTTAAGTCCTCGGTCTAAATTTAACGTGCTAAACGCTCAGTGTTACAATTATTTAACTCCTTGCTGGATCCAGTTCACTCAGGACCCATAACAATTTTATTATTTTGTCAACACCAAGCGTAAATCTGTTCTATACACATCCTCTATGTCATTTCAATACTCAGGCCATTGCCGATCCTTTTGTTAGATTCTTCAAAAATACATATGAACCCTCAATAATTTTAAACAAAACGTATTTCACCGAATTGCAAAGGTCTAATTAAATTTTCTGACCTGTTTGGAACGACCTTCTAAGCCGGGGTGGAGTCCCATTCCGGCCATGGTCTATTACTGGAAATTTGTAATCACTGGGACTTTTGGAAGAGTGGTGGGGGGGTGAGACATTTTAAGGAAAAGGGTCACTTGTCGCGAGCCGCATCGCTTTGCTTTACTAATGGCCTCCACTCGGTGCGTCCTCCGGCGCGCCTTCGCTGATTTTTTTCCACTTGCCGCCGTCTCCGCGTGGGCTCTGGCTATTCTTCGGAGGGCATGCGTTGCTCTCGCGATCTCGACCACTGTCGTTCGAACCTCCGGAATCACTGCCCTCAGCCTCTCTTTTTCGTGATGGTATACCGTTGGTGTTGGAATTTCCTGCCTGGTCGCGCCGAAAGCCCTATACACTTGTTTTTTAAATATTGTTATTAACTTATAATTATTTAATTTGGCCCCATGCCGTCAAACTTAACTCAAACTTATAAATGGTTAAACCAAATATAATTATATGTATATAACGTTTATATATATAGCGACAATTGCAACGTGGACTCCTCCTCTCTTACTGAGACGTAACGTCCTTGTTTTTCTTGATGACCGTCCTGGGGAGAAGTTGTCCCTGCAGATCGATTGGCCAACCCATCGGGGCCACTACCCATGGCTCGCGGACGTCGTTGACGGTGAAATCATTGGCCGAGCATGTTAATGCGGGGGTTGATTGGTGGTCCTGGCAGATAGCTTGTATGGCCTCGGGACCTAACTCCTCATCGTCTCGGGGCTCGTCGGCCGGAATAGTACCCAGGATCGACCCTGTGACCACAGGCCTCTAAAAAGCTTATTCTACTTGGTAGAGAAATCGCTACCAATAGAGAGCCGAATCTATTTCTATATTTGAGAATAGACCCATATGTCGTATATACAACACCATTATATGATGCAAATTGACAATTGTTGATTATACAGTAGCATCAACTTTAAATTAAGCGGCGTGTAAACGTACATTCGGTGTTCCCCACGAATTTCTAACCGACTAGGTTGTTCAAGCCCAATATCTAGGAGTTCAAAGTCCTCAAGCAGAGTCAAAACAGCTGCACATGCTCTAGGTATCAATTTATACCGTTGGCGTGTAACGAAATACCGTGTAAAAATGGTTTAAAAAAAAACCATTATGTGCACTTGGCTTAACTACCAACAATAAAAGTTGGCAAAAAGATCGCCGAATGCAAGTCCAAAGAAACCAAGTCGACTGTCGGATCTCAGTGCACCGTAATAGTGTTTTTTTTCATTTGTGTGTGAGACAGAATCCGATGACGTTTTTCATTCTTGACGCGGATACTTTTAGCTTGACAACAACAACAAAAAATTAATAAAAAAATATTAATGTATGGTCATTTGACCGCATTTTTTAAAACGGTCTTAATGGCCCACCCTGTATAACAATCACACTGTCTTTGACCCAGTCAATTTCGACTGCAACAACAGCAATGGTAGCCCAATACCAACCGATTCTGCTGATTTACAATTATGTAGCCCAACAACAAGTTCACACTCAGCTATACCGACCGGAATTGATCGATATATCAAAATGACTACACGTAAACACAAAATGCAGCGGCAAGCTCGAGAAAATAAAGAAGACGAATTAAATTAACGATGGCGTTTTTAATTATTAAATGAAGGGCAGAAATCGTGGCCAACATAGGCGCCATAAGCAGAGAAAGCTTCAGAATTCTAAAATTTACATCTGGCCGAAAAAGCGGACAACATTTGGCCACCGTTCAGGACGGCAACTTGCAGGCGTTGAGTTTTCGCTCAATTTACTGTTTTGGATTCAGCTACTTTAATCAACGGTGTTCCTATGCTATCAAAGAATCGTGCACTCGGCCTTGCGCATACTTTTTGTCGGTGCCTCTCCCACCGGCCCTCAATTTGTGTTTTTATATTTTAACAGCAAAATTTTCAATTGGAGCATAAATTTCGACCGATCCTGAAAAGTTAATCAAGTTTGTTAATAGAAGTATTATAAGCCGCTAACGACTCGACTCCTCGTAACACTGTAAACACTTAAATTATACAAATTATTAATATTTTTTGTATATGATTTTTTATTATTAGCTACGAAACACTGCAAAATTAAATTGCTCAAGTTGAAAAATTGTACATCGATGATAAAGCAAAGATACTTTCGTTTCTGGATAAGCGAAGGTCTATCACACCCGTGGTGTCATGAATTCTTAAATCAAGCGTGTATGGCTCTTATCCGTATAAGAAATAAATGTGGTCGATTGAATGGATTGGAGCTTTTCATCAGACGTTGAATTGGAGCCACTGTTCTACGATACAAGTAAAATTCATGTTTTTATAAACACAGATAGATTATTCGATCAAAGGAAAGGTATTTCTGGGTCAACACATGCCACGCATGGTTAACACACCATTCGGTTGGATTGTTGGCGCCAATCATAGCGCAAGCAACAGCATGCCGATTCAACGAATGCTTCTTCGCAAGGGAAGAAAATGACATGAATTCATTAGTCATATTCTGGGAAATTGAGACTTGGAACACGGAGGAGCGTCTTTTTGATGAGCACTTCTGTCAGACAGTCACCCAAAGTTCAGTCGGATTAAATACGTTACAAGGACTTCCGAAATTCCGCATGAGCATAATACCGTAACATGGGGAATGTCGACGGCTCCGTTTTTTCCCTTAAAAGGGTTGCAGCATATTTTCAATTAGTACAAGAGCCAACATCCATTAGGTACGTGGATGAAGTTCTTACTGACTCGAACCAAATCTTGATGTTTTCGTGTTTCGCTATGATTGTCAACATGCTAAACCATTCACTAGACGCTCGATACGTTCTGTAGTCACCTGCTGATGGCTGAATGCTTTTTAAATCACTGCTGAGGAGTGACCACAACTGCATTAGCCATTACTTGCGCCGTTAGAAGTCCGTGCCAGAGCAACATTATCGGTACTAAATGCAATCATCAAATGCTGCCCATCTTATCATATATAGAAAATAATGTTCCAATTGCTTGTGTTAAAGCCTAAGACTTTAGTTTGCGCAGTGTGGTGCAAACGTTAAAACACAAATTGTTATGTTATTAACATAGATCAGCTCTTTTTGAAAGCCCCTTTATATATCACAGATCAAATGTTCAACGAGAAAATTGACTTGGTTAATTGTACAGCGATTGTAAAGGATTTAATTTTTCCTGTATCCCCCCTAGAACACCACACTTTAAAATCCTCTGAGAGGCACTGATCAAATTTGCCAGGACGTTAGTAGTAAAAGACCTAACGAATGCGCACTAAATCTCTGAAGAGCTTTAAGCCCAGTAATCTGCAGCTATACTGAACCTGCTTCTGACCAACCCAACGACACTCAATCTGGGACGCCTGCCCATTTGTTAATCGAGATAACGTTGACGTCCGCACCTGCACCATCGACGAAGATCTGCCGTCGCAGATCTCAAGACACCAAAAGGAATTCGGAGGCGTCCGATTCACAAGCTAGCTCGTCTCGCATTGAACTAATCTATTTTGAAAGTCAATCCTTTTAACTTAGGGAGGATGTTTGAGGAGAACACAAATTTCTTTCTGTTTTTCAATCACCAAATGGTTAAAACTGCAACTGCTCTCGTCAGCGGGAAGCTTGAGACAATAAAGAAGAAGAAATAAACAATGGCGTTATTAAATATTAAATGAATTGTGATCAACATAGGCGTCATAAGCTGGGAAACCTCAAAAAGAGTGAAATACATCTGGCAGAGAAAGCGGCCAACAGCTATTATAAACAAGTACGAACATTACAGTCGAATTTCCCGACTGTTAAATATCATGTACCATTTATGTTATAAGCTAAAAAAATCCAGATTAAATAAAAAAGAAAGAAAAAATAAAACGACCAATTTTGGATCGAACTAGGGACATCTAGGTTATAAAAGACAAGAAAGGAAACCATTTACAGCTATAGGATATAGTGGTCGGATTTTTGGATTTTCCTTTTGTAAATTGGCTTTAATGTCTATGGATAATATTTTGTCCAAGAATGAATTAATTATATTGATAAACACCAGAGTTATGGTAAATGACATTTTATCCCATCGTTCCTATGACAGCTATAGGATATAGTCGTCCTATTTTGATATGACTTTCAGGATAGGTTAACATAACTATTAAATAGTTATTTATAAAGAATCACTCAATTATCTTAAAAAAAAATCGAATTCACTACCCTTCTTCCCAATCTTTCCTATGGCCGCTTTGTGATGTGTTCCGATTTTGGCTGCTCCGACTCATATACTACCTGCAACCTGGTGCGATTTTTGCCGGATAACTTTAAAACTGAAAGACTAGTTCGCATATAAACAGACAGACGGACTTGGCTAGACCGACTCGACTGGTGATGTTGATTAAGAATATATATACTTTAGGGGGTCAAAGACATCTCCTTTACCGCGTTGTAAACTTCTGGTAAAAATTATAATGCCCTCTGCAATGATATAAAAGCAGACGTTTTTCTGTGGCTTATAAATTTGTTGTGTCTGTTTGTTTGCGTTATTCTTTGTTATCTTTATATTTCTAAATAAAATGGATGGCTGTGCGTTAGTCTCGCCATCAGTCAAGAATGTTGTGTTGGTATGTACCTTATGTGCTCATCTAACTGATGAACCAGGCATTAATTATGATAAAACCTTGTATGCTATTGTGCTTAAGCATCAAATCGCCCAATCGTCCTATTCTAGTTGAAAAGAGAAAGATCATATGATAACCAGGTACTAGCATCCAGGAACTGGCATAAATTTCAACCGATCCTCAAAATTTGATCAAGTTTGGTGAATTAGAAAGCGCACAAAAAATATTCAAAGCTATCTGATTATTTGCTCAACTCCACCTTGTAAAACTTTTTTATTATACCCTTGCAGTATTCTAAGCTTCGGATACCGAAGCTAGCCTTCCTTTCTTGTTTTTTATGTATTTTATTATTTTAGTTTTCTTAATTTAAAAAAAAATGACATGGTTAGATTTCCATACATCCTAGACACAACCTAGAGGTCTCGACTATCGTTGTTTTTGTTGCATTTTTAGACCCTGTACCCAAAGGGAACGCTTCCGTTCGGTGGTTGATTTTTCTCGGAAGTGCAGCTGCAGCTGCCACTACCTTCATTTACATTTGTATGAATGTGTGCCTTCAATATGTTTATACTGTATTAGCTGCCGGTTCAAAAAATTTGGGTTGGTCGAATGGTTACGACGTTGGACTGAAATCGCGAAGATCTTGGGTTCGAATCCCAGACCGGACTCGGCGTAAAAATATTTTTTTTTTTTTGGTTTTGATTTATTTTGCTTATAACCAAATTTTTACAGGGTCTGTAACAGTCGGGAAACTCGACTGTAACGTTCTTACTTGTTTTTATTTTTCTTATATCAAAAATGGTTTATCTCGACTGTAATTTTCTTACTGTTCATGCTGATTTTAGAATAATCTTTTTCGAACTGAATCGTAAGTTTATGAAATACCATCAACATCGTATCATATTGTATATAAATAAAGTTTTCATGGTAGACTAAACTGATCCTTCTCTGATTTTGTAAACAGTTGAGATAGGTGCACTTTTGCTTCAATACTTTTTGTTGTTGAGTAATTTAAAGAGCTCAATTGTCTTTTCGAACATCATAGGGGTTTTTTTTATTTATATTAAAGTAAATTAAAATTTATTTCTAACTTATCTTTACTGCCGCTGTTTTTGACGCTGATGATGTTGGCATTGCTGATGATGTTGACAATGCCTTCCTTACGTTTTTTGTATTTTTGTTCTTGTAACTTTATTTTTTTTTTTTTGTTCTTCAGCTTGTGACGTTTTAATTATTGCATTTGTATGCATTTTTTCTTCATCTACCAAGTTGTGGGGTGAAATGTATTTTTGCACATTATTGAATTATATTATTTTATTTTTATAATCTGTAAAATCTGATGGTAAATTACAGAGTTATCAAATGGCCAAAATGTTCCACGATAGATCCAAATGGCTCAAATGGCCAAAAGTTAACCTTATCTGTTTTTTTTTTTATCGTGCTGATAGATTATTTCTTCTGAGCCTAGTTTGCAGACTTGGCAAGGGATCTGGCCAGTTAATTTGTGTGTGGTTAGTTAATTTCGAATTTTACAAGTGGTTTATTTAGCTCTCAGTGGATGTCTTCATTGCGGATATACCATAGAGATGCGGTTATCGTTCTAAGCACTTTAGACTTTGCTCTTTGGATGACGTCTGTTGCTACTGATTGCATTGCACTAAAGTTCGGACCGTACTTCCAAATACGCTTTATAAAGCAGAACTTTATACTCCAGACGGAGGGAACGTGGTTTGATTAACCAGTGCAGTCCTCTGGACTTAACCTTTATTAGCTTCCGTTTCGCTTCAATATGTGCGACTTATGATGCCTGTATCTTCGGCAAAAGTTGATATCGTTAAACGTTAGTCTGTTGGGATGTCAGCCGTATACAAAAGATAGAAACTGGGATCGAGGGCGCTATTTCAAACTCTTCCGTTATAAAGTTTTAATGCAGAACAGTATTCACGGTGTTCATATGCAGTACGAATTTCTGACGTGATGCGGTACACTTGCTCTATGAAACCATGTTTGGGTCTCGCAACCCAAATTGATGTGTTGGGATTATGTTATTGGATGTCATGTAAGGCGTAATACATTGCAGAAGAAGTCTTTCAAAGAGTTTTGATAAACACACTCTTATTAATCTGATGCGGCCAGCGTTTTATCATTACATAGTCGGGGTATCATTAGTATAGTTGATTTTTTTTTCATTACTGGGGAAAATAGTCAAACTTAGCCTTTTCTAAAGTAATCGACGACGCAAGCTGGGAGTTCCATTTAAGCGTCTATGGGCGGCTTTAAGTTGGGGTGGGCTTTCCATAGTGAATACTTATTACTTGCTGGGGAAAGATGTTCAATGTAAAATTGCTGGTCATGTTCTTCTTTGCTTTTTAAGGCCTTGTTTAGCTTTCGTGTCCCTATTTTTAGTTTTTGCCTTGCTGAGGCGATCTATAAGCTTGCCATGTTGTCGAAGTTGTGGGAGTTGAAAGTTTGGCGGCTGTGGACAGTAGGTCATCTAGGTTATAATGTGTATTTATATATATATATATATGTATCCCTAATATAATTGACCTCCGGGTTCAGGTTTATGTAGATGAACTTTTTGAACTTTAGCCAGTCTGTCATTTTAGACGTGAAATAAATAGATGAAGTAGAACAATTGACTGATCAGACATGTCATCCAAAGAATCGGCTCTAGATGTGTTTTTTTTGGATCCGATAGCCAGTATGTGGGTCTACTTGGAGGTGAGAAGTTGAGCTTATTTGCAGGCTGAATCAAAGCGTTGTATAACTGCATACCTTTTAGGTTTGTTAGGCGAGAGCCCTCAGTGCTTGGCGTTATAGTCACCGGCTGTTATAAAACAATCGCCTAGTAAATTAAAGAATAGCATGAATTCCTTATCAGATATGAAGAATCGAGGTTTTTCAGAATACAGTTTTTTCAGTTTTTTGAGATGCAGGTTGCAGCTTGCCTTTAAACATTGGCTGTGGTACTTTTTCTCTATTAATAATGTGAAGTACTGTTTTAACATCGGAGCATACGTTTGAGAGAGCTTAAATAAATAATACCGACGATTATAAACCCTTAATGACCACTTGTAGACCCTTACTACTTTTCAACTGATAGCTTTTCTTTGTATGTAGATATTTTGTGGCTAACTTATAAATTCCTTGAGTGCCTACTTGGAGCTTGATTTCTTTGATATTTCCTAATACTAACACAGATAAATTTTTTTTTGTCGGTGCCACGCACACCGCCACTTTAATTTGTGTTTTTATGTTTGCACTGAAGTCTTCTGCTTTTTCACACGCAATTGGAGAATAAATTTTTACCGATCCTACATATTTTATCAAGTTTGGTTTAACTGTTTAGTTAAACTGAAAACTAAGAAACTAACTATTAGTTTTGCAAGGTTTTCAAGGATTTGAACTCCCTATTTTTGTTAGTTTGTTAGTTTGATGAAATTTGTCGCTTGCGGTCGTGATTTCGAATCCCTTATACCTTGCAAAACTTTTTTGTTAGTTTGTTAGTTTTCAGTTTAACTAATTTTCCCACTGCAAAATGGTGATGTTCAAGTTGAGTTTTCTAGAGAACGCCGCACTACCTTCACATACATACATATGAATGTGTGCCTTCAATATATTTGTTTTGATAATGATAAATAAAAGATAATTTAACATACTGCATACTTGTCTATATATACATGATTAATATATATGTAGTATACGATCATACTTGTAGCATTTGTTCACTTTTTAGTTTATATTTTACTGTCCGACAAGAATCAGTTGAGAGTTCTAGTTGTTTTTAACCTACCTAAAAATATCTGCTCCGATAATTCAAAGTGAAATTTTTAAATACCTATCGCGCAACACGACTTTATCTCTAGCTTGGTAAATAATGTCTTCGTTTCAAGTTAATGATCTGCAAAACTTTTTGGGTCGAAACTCTTTGTTATGTTTTGTTGCAGATTATGGTACTGTGTGTCGACTAAGCTAGGTGCTGCTGCAAGTCGGCAATGCTAGTAGAGATTCTCACTTTGAAACAAAACGATAGTGATTTGATGTTTAACAAACTAAGTTAATTCGGATTAATTAACAATAAGAGGGAATACAAATTAATGTCGCGTAGAACTGCTTTGGCAATGTTTACAGAAGGCAAGTACAAATCGGAATGCCCATGGGCTGAGGCCGGTGGTGGTCAGCTGTCGGATAGAGCGAGAACAAGGAAAACAGCATGATGCATTTACAAGTCGCTCTCGCTGCTTCTGGTCATTTTACTTGAGGTTTTTGGAATACGTCTTATCTGGAAAAAATGCATGCTCGAGTACCATACAATTTACAGAGTGATATTCTGGCGGTGCTAACATAGCATATCCGATTAAGAAATGCGCTGGTCTGTTGTGAGTGGACAGATGATTTACTGGTTTGATATTCGCCTCCCAAAGGCAACCGAAATTTTGAGGATTTGGTGCCTGTGTAATCCATCGCTGTTGCCCAGAAAGTCCAATTCAGCGGGTTGACCCGATGTAGAGGTAAGTCTCCCATGAGTTGGGTTCAGGTAGATGGCTTGGTGCAAAAACGTTTCCGAACATTTCAGTATGATGTTCCTTACGGTTTGGCTGCCGTTGACAATTCAAAACCGATGCCGTGTGACCCAATGTTAATTACGCTCTTCAGTGAAGCGTCATTTGATGCGAGAATTTTACGAATAATTTTGTAAAGTAATGCGATTTTGGTATAATAATCTGATGCTTCCGGTGATATGGTAGCTTCGAGTGTTGTAAGCGACCTCGAATTCGTAAGATGCAGTCAAGACAAAACGGAGTTTGACTTGCTATCTTACTTTTCTTGGAAATCGGGTTGGATGTTCACAAGACGTTGATTCAAAATCAAGACGACAAAAAATTCCGTTTAAGCGATCCGAAACAGACAACAGACGTTGGCGCGCGCCTTGTATAATTAGCTATGCTGGACAAGATGATACGTTTGGTCGATTCTAGAGAATCTTTGGCTTGCTACTTGTACTTAATTGCGTCCTGGTTTGGCAGCCGGTACATTCCCACAGTCTTTACTGTCTCATCGTTGTCCCAATTTAACAGAGTTTGAATGCATTGATGTTCGATTGGATTTGCGATGCATTATTACGACCATTTTTGGAATTACTTACGAGGTCTGTTCAAAAAGTATCGCGAATTTTGTGTTTTTTCAAAAATTATTTATTTATTTATGAATATCTATTTTGTCCCCTTTAAAATAATCCCCATTAGATATTATACACTTGTGCCAACGGTTTTTCCAATCTTCGAAGCACTTCAAAAAATCATTTTTTTAAATCTTGTTTAGCTCCTCCTTCGATGCCGTCTTTATGTCGTCAAGTGTAGCGTAACGTCGTCCTTTCATGGGCCTCTTCAGTTTAGGGAACAAGAAAAAGTCACAGGGGGCCAGATCTGGGGAATTCGGTGGCTGCGGCATCATTAGTGTGTTGTTTTTGGCCAAAAAGTCGCGCACAAGCAACGATGTGTGAGCAGGTGCGTTATCGTGGTGCAAAAGCCAATTTTTGTTCTTCCACAAATCCGGCCGTTTCTGGCGGATTGCGCATAACTTGCAGGTAATATTCTTTATTGACCGTTCTTCCCTGTGGCAAGAACTCATGATGCACCACGCCCCTGCAATCGATGAAAACTGTCAGCAAAACTTTCACATTCGACCGAACTTGACGCGCTTTTTTCGGTCAAGGTTCGTGCGGCAGCCTCCATTGAGATGATTGAACTTTGGTTTCCACGTCATAACCGTAAACCCACGATTCGTCACCAGTTATGACCCTCTGGAGCAAGTTTGGGTCGTCGCGGACAGAGTTTAACATCTCATTAGCAATGTTCATGCGATGCTGTTTTTGGTTGCAATTGATCAATTTTGGTACGAATTTCGCGGCGAAAAATCGAAAAATCGAAGACGATACAAAACACGTGCAAGCAAAGCAGCTGTCAACAATTAAGTGAACATTCAAAATGGCCGAGCTTGTCGGCATAAGTGAGAGACATGTGTACCAACATAACGCCACAAAAAAATCGAAATTCGAATATACGTAACCCGCGAAAATTCAAAATTCGCGATACTTTTTGAACAGACCTCGAACAAGCGAATTTTATAGCTCCCGTGACTTGTTATTATTTTTCTTCTGCCGATGCAACTGTGTGGTCACCCGAAAATATCATCGACATACATTTTAGTTTTAAAACGTCTACTGCTCTCAGGTACATGTGGCCTTCATCTTCCGTACTTTTATGCAAAATTGTGGTACCGGCGTACGGGGCCGATCAGCGATCTGCCAGTCGAAGTCTTCGCTGACGCGTCAAACACTATACGTTATTTGAAAACCTTGAAAACGGCTTGATGTGAAAATATGCACGATTAAATATGCCTGCGACGAGAGCGATTTGACTAAGCTGAAAATAGTTCTCTATTTGTCCACGATTGCCAGCGCTCTGGGATTTTAGATAATCGTCGCTCTATCTGTACATAGCGATTAAGCACAAATTTTCCTAGGGTCATAGGATCAATAATCGTCTTCCACGGCAGCCTAACCAGATATATATTTTTTTTTCGCGAATCCCGTTGCACGTGATGCAACCCACCTCCCGCCCAACCGACCGAGGGGCGCAGCCGCATAACGTACGGCTCGATCGCGAAGATAGGACCGAGCATGCAGGGAAAATAGGAGAAAGATTTCGGGGAAAACTACATAGAATTGTGGTGAGTAAGATAGGTAAGAATCAGGGACTTAATATGCGTAAGGTCGTTAATAGAAGAAAAATCGGACGTTAGTTGGTGCACTACGTTGTAATCTGAGCAAAGTACTCTAAAGGGCTCATGCAGGACATAATTCGAACTACTATGGTTTGAAGCTAGTGGGATAAAATTTCTTGTACGTCTACGGGGCACATTAAAGTTGGTGCGTTCTAACAAGGCAGAACTATCAACCTCATTGTGTATTAGTTTGAGGATGAAAACTACACCAAGCATTGTTCTACGATTAGTTAGTGTGGGTAGGTTTAGTAGCATGAGTCTACTAGAGTAAGATGGAAGTTGAAAGTTTGGTTCCCAGTTTAGGCCTCTAAGCGCGAAAATCAAAAATAATTTTTTGGTGAACTCCATACTGAGGACTCCAAACACATGATCCGTACTCAAGAATTGGCCGGACAAGCGAGACGTACAAAGTCTTAGTCACATAGGGGTCATTAAATTCTTTTGACCACCTTTTTATGAATCCTAACACACCCATGGCCTTATTTACCATGCATGAAATGTGGTCAGTAAATTTTAATTTGGCATCAAGTACGACACCAAGATCATCAACACGCGTGATTCTATCAAGAAAGACTCCGTCTAGAGAGTAAGCAGCAAACTGAGGATCTTTACTGTGAAATGTCATCAGTTTGCACTTAGAGCCGTTTAATTTTAGTGAATTTGCTTGACACCATGCCTGTAAGTTATTAAGATCGGCCTGTAAGACCGATTGACGTGAGGGATCATTATATTGAATACAAAACTTGACATCGTCCGCGTACATTAGTAAGCGAGAATTAGGCACGACCGATGAGCTCTTGAAAAGAACCCTTTGTGTTCTATTATTCAAGTAACTGCTGATCAGTTTTATTAAGCCTATAGGGAAACCCATTTTGTCAAGCTTTATTAAGAGGAGGGTTTTTAACGGAGTCGAATGTTTTACTGAAGTCTGTATAAATGATATCCGTTTGACTGGAAGCCCTTGATAATAAAGGACGAGATCTCCAAACGATTAGTAGTCGTCGAGCGACTTTTCATAAATCCATGTTGGCATGGAGAAATAAAAGAGCTGCATAGGTGTTGCAATTGAGGGGTTATTAGTTTCTCGAAGAGCTTGGGGATAGCAGACAATTTAGAGATACCTCTGTAATTGCTTGCATCGCCTCGTTTACCTTTTCCATATCCGAGGAAACGTTGAGGATTCAAGACAAAGACTAAATAATTTAAGAAGAGGCTTGCTCAGGTAATCGGCGCACTATCTAAGCACGCAGCCTGGGATACCATCCGGTCCTGGCGAAAAAATTGGCTTAACCCGTTGAAGATCGGATATAATCGAGCTTTCGTTAATGACAGAAAATTAAATTCGACCTTGGGAATTCCTGAAAATCCGTATGGTTTAAAATTATTGCGGGTTCATATGTGGTTTTGAAAAATCTAGCAAAAAGATCGGCAATGGGCTGATCGGTGTTTGCCATGAGTTTTCAAATGACATAGAGGATGGGTATAGAACAGACTTACGCTTGGTGTTAACAAAAATATAAAACTGTTTTGGGTCCTGAGTGAACTGGACCTTGCAACGAGTTAAATAATTATTAGACCCTGTACCCAAAGGGTAAAGGGTATATTAAGTTTGTGCAAATGTATGTAACAGGCAGAAGGAGGCGTGGCAGACCCCACAAAGTATATATATTTTTGATCAGCATGACGTGCTGAGTCGATATAGCCATGTCCGTCTGTCCGTCTGTCCGTCCGTCCGTCTGTCCGTCCGGATGAACACACGGATCTCAGCAACTGTAAGAGCTAGAGGAACCGTATTACCAGTGTAGACTCTTCTAATACTGAGTAAATTAGAGTTTATTTTTTTAAGTCGGTGCCACGCCCACCGCCCCCACAATTTGTGTTTGAATTTTTGCACTGCCCTGCACTGCACAATTTTCAACGGTAATACGGTTCCTCGAGCTCTTACAGTTGCTGAGATCCGTGTGTTCATCCGGACGGACGGACGGACAGACGGACATGGCTATATCGATTCAGCTCGTCATGCTGATCAAAAATATATATACTTTGTGGGGTCTGCCACGCCTCCTTCTGCCTGTTACATACATTTGCACAAACTTAATATACCCTTTACCCTTTGGGTACAGGGTCTAACAATTAATAAAGAGGCAATTTTGAAAAAAAAAATTGACACTAAAGAAACATGTCGGGAGTCACTGGTGAATGGGCAGACTAGAAAATGACTCTGTTTATGTAACTCTATTATTATAAATGTTTAGAAACATTTTATTTTAAGTCTATAAATCAGCAATGGAACTCGAAAAATGCCATTAAAACCAATTAATGCTTGTATAGAGCTTTTTAATTTGTTTAATTTGAGAACGACACAAATCCAAAAAAAAAAGAGGTTGCGAAATGTGCTTCTGCTGATATACCAGGAGAATTTGGTAACGACGCAGAGGTCTCAATGGAGGTCTCAAGACGACATTTCAATTAAAAGGAAACACAACCTGCCATTTTAGCAGAGATATGATATGGCAACAGTGCATCTGCTTCTAATAAGAGTTCACTCATAGGTTACACGATTACTTAAGCAAAGAAGATTTAATATACATTTCCTATATTTTCCATATTAAGTATTCCATATTCCATGATCACAACGCTAGATTTCATTTAAGTTAAAATTATTTAATAAACATGAAAGGAAGTCTAGCTTCGGTAACCGAAGCTTTGAATATCCTTGCAGATTCAAGATTATTTAATTACAAAAAAAATTTTTAACTACCCGATTAAAACAAAAGGATTGCTGCTGGTTTCTATGATATTTATTTGGAATTTCACAAATTTCACAAAAGATAAAATTATTTAATAAACATGAAAGGAAGTCTAGCTTCGGTAACCGAAGCTTTGAATATCCTTGCAGATTCAAGATTATTTAATTACAAAAAAATTTTAAACTACCCGATTAAAACAAAAGGATTGCTGCTGGTTTCTGTGATATTTATTTGGAATTTCACATACTCAGCACCCTCACCACGACAAGGTCTCAATCCAAGGGGGGAATTTTACAATTACTTATTACCTATATTGCACTAAAGTATTATACAATTTTTTAATAACTATGCATTATTATAATATATGTATATTTACAATCACTTATAAGTAACTATTAGTAGAATAAATAAATATATAAATAACTTATCTATAAACTATATTTAAGGAATATCCCATCATGTTGACTATAAGGGGTCTGGTAGGTAAGAGCAACAGGATCTTTTAACCGATTATCAGCAAATATCCAATCAATTTGTGTTAAATGTTTTGTGGTTGGATAATTATTAATTGGTAAAAGGCCATATCCGTTAAAAGTCTCCTCTAGTTGATCACTTCTGGTAGATCTGCAAATATTAAAATCACCTAGTATTACCAGTTTACTATTGCTATTCATTTCGGGAACTCTTTTTATATCCGCAATCATTTCATTTCGAAATCTTGTGACTGGAAAACTTGGATTCCTATATACAACTATAAATGATGTATCCAAATACTTAAAATCAATCGATTGATATACTCGTATGGTCCTTGGGTGTGTCGACTTATTTATCTCAAACAGAAAGACCACATTATCAGATATACTATGCTTGGCAAAAATGAGAATTCCATTTTTACCAGCACAATTCGATCGATTGCCATCAAGTCTTCTTATTATGTCAAAATCATTTAAAAAACAATTTTCGCTAGGAAGTCCAAGTTTCGACGAAACATTTGCTATAGTTTCATCGATAATAATATCTTCGCGATGACTGCGAATAGACTTAACATTGTGATAATACAAGGTGATTGCTTCTGATCCGTTAACAAAACACTTGTATAGCGTATTCAAAGACTTTTCCTCTCTAAGACATTGAAGATCATTTTGAACATTTGTAGATCCAAATCTTGTTGGAGGAACAAAGTAGCCTATAAGGAAAAGTCCAGATGCGCTCGTTGCTCTGCTACATCCTACGTACAGCGAAGCTCGCCTAATGCCTCTTTTAAGATACACTGCGACTTTACTATAGGTTGCTCCTTGGCTTTTATGGATGGTAATAGCCTCAGCAGGGACAACTGGAAATTGTTTTCGGTCAACGGAAACATGCTCAGTTCTACCACATTGAAAACTCGAGCGTCTTTTAAAATTGTAGTCCATTCGGGATGAGGACTGTTCGAACCCTCGACCTAGCAAGGGCTCAAACTGTGGGTAGGAAAAAGTTAATCCAAAGTCTTGTCACTAATTCTCATCCATTTAAATTGCAATGATCAATTTGCTCCATTAACTAAACCGTCGGTGGTGTCAATATTGACGGTGACCATATATTTTGCCGTAGTTTTCAGATGGAAACTATATGGCAACCCCTGAGTTTCAGAGGTTTTCATAGTTTGGACATGTCTTAGCGTATTTTCTCGATTTCGCTCTAACAAATACAAACTCCTCTGTTTCTATTTGGGCAAGTTTAAGGATGTTAAAATGGTTGACTTCATCATTTGACCAAAACAAATGAATGGCGTCATCGGGAACTTCGTTAAGTGGAATATCTCTTTGATTTAGGAGCTCTTTATCAGCAGCTGTCATATTGGCTTCTGACATGTTGTTTAGGGCCAAGGCAAAGGCATGGTCCCCGCGATGCCGCATGATCTCTGTGAGCTCGAAAAACATAAAATTATCCCACAAGTTAGTTCCTGCCGGAACGCTATATGAATTATTTGTCCTATCCGAAAATATCCAACTATCTCCAACTGGTGAAAACTGCTTAAGGTCTCCAAAAACTATAATTTGTCGTTTGTTCTAAAAATTTGTCGAAGCCGTTGGTCCAAAAAGGAAATCATTTTTGAACCGACCATGGAGATTTCATCAATTATAATTAATTGGAGATCAATCAACTTTCAATGAATAATGTTTAAATTATCATTGCTTAAAGGCCTAAAAGGCCCTGACGACTGGTTAATTGGAAGGGAGAACACGGAATGAAGAGTAAGTCCTGAAATTCCAAAAGCAGCTTTTCCAGTTGGAACACATAATAAGACCTTTGCTGAATCGGTCGCCCCCGGAATCTTATTTGCTCGCCAAGTTACAGACTGATAAATAGTAGATATCAGTCTGCTTTTTCCTACTCCGGCCCCTCCTCCAACGTATTCATACAAATTTTTTTTACTAGCCACATTGTGCATGTCATGAGCATAATATTCTCGTTGTTTGCAATTGAGGGATCTGGTTAGCGAGCACAGATCATCTTGGGAAACTAAGGGGGGAAGTCTAATTAACATACTTGAAGTTTGCCATCTTGCTCAGGGTTATTTTCTGCAACATCGTCCCGTCATTCGGGTCACCATTTAGTACAGCCAATGCCGGAAACTCTTCATCAATATATTGGGAGGCAGGACCTTTCCGGATTTGGAGCATTTTCATCTCTATCCTGTTGCAAACCTTTCAGAACTCTCTCCAATTCCAAACACATCATATTGCTGTTTGTTTGTTCTAATCACAGCATTATTATTTATGAATGTGCTTTCGTTATCGTTGGTAATGAGTTCGGTTTCTTCATTTCGCCAAGGATAGAAAAGCATTATGGTTCTCTAAATTAGTCAGAAGGGGAAGACTTTAAGCTAAAGCTAAGAATAAAAGGGTGCTTTCGTCTTTTTACGCACCCACTCCCATCCATCAGATGGTAGCTTTGTTCGGTAACGTTCTCATCCTCTTCTGCCTCAATAATCTCTTCAGCATTTTCTTCATTTGGCTGGGCTGATCGTGCGTTCGGCTTGATATATTTGTACCATGCTGCAAATTCGGTCAGACAAAGTCTTTCTAAATGCTCATGCCTTTGCACATAGCGGTCAAGCAAATTTCGCTCAAAGATATTTGTCGAGTTTTCGGGTAGTCGATCTAACTCGGCAGTAGATCGAACGATGCTGACTCGTTTGTCTGGATGGCAAGTGTTTATAAAAATAGTTCCTTCACTTGTCTCCGACATGTGCAAGCCCAAGATATTGTAAGCTGCTTCTTGGGCTGATATCTCAGAAGCGTTTATGAACTTGCTGCCAAGGTGCTGCAATTTTCGCTTAATAGAAATATTTCATTGACTTATTTCAGTCATGGCTTCACGAAGCAACTGCGACACGCCCCTGTTACTTTTATTTATGTAGTTAATTATGTAACTACAACAGGCGTATGCATCTAGGATAAATTGAATATCCCTATTTGCTTTATGTAAGCCTAAAATATCTCTATTATATGCATTAAGCAATCGATCTGAAAATCGTCTAAATAGAAATATCTGTGGCTTTTTCAAACTTGACCGGATGGCGAACTTATAATTGTCAAAACTTATTTCTAAATGGGCCAGAAAATATTCAAAATTATTATAGCTAGATGCTTCTTCATCGGGACAAACTTTTAAAATATCCTTAATCTTTTTAAACAAACCTCTATATTCATTTACATTAGCTTCGCTGTCTTCCAATGGACTTAATACTATTGTTTCTGGCATAGGAGGGAAAGGCATATTAAATCGGCAGATCTCTTGACCACGCAGATCTCTTAGGCATGAGGAACTATGCTTGTGTCTTTGATACGGAAGTACATCTAGTAATTCCGGATCGTCTCCATTAGTAGTAACAAACCTATCAATAAAGTTTATTACTGGCTCGGTACTTTCTGTATCATCGAGCTTTGGAGCACTAGCAAGCCCATACATGCCATGAGAGTGCGGAGAACCTCTGTGCTGAAATTCAATTCTCCAATAGTAGTGGGAAAGGGATAACTAAAAGTTCATTCCACTTAGTTTCAGCAGCGGAAAGGGTAATGAAAAAAGTAGCCAACCCAAATTGTCTTATCATGGCAAGAACTTTTTTTTCAGCTTCCCAATGAGCTGGAGCGGAACGTAATCCCTTAAGGATATGGTAGCCATCATCGTGTTGCGCAAGTCTGTCAACAAACGATTCGTCCCTTAAATTCCCAGCCGTCACTGCACCTGATTTTTTGTGTAAGGCAATTAAAATAGAATTTTGGATGCGTTGCATCTCATAGAATTTGTACATATACGACACCTTGGGAACTACAGCGTAGCGACGGTCGTAAAAACGAATTTGGGATCTCGCTTTTCTGAAATAGGTCGTGCTTGCTTTAAATATTTCACCACAAGAAATAGTGGGAAACGAAAGTTCCTCTGCGTCTTCGTCAAGCGTTAAGCTTGTCGGACGGCGGCCTTCACCAGGTGCCAATGCAATTCGCTGAAGAGCAGAATCATCGTTTTCCAAGAGGGTTTCATGCCCTCCTGGATTTATATTGGCTTCTAAAAGAGCGCCATGTTGGATTTGGGGCTGTTGTCGAAGGAGTTGTTCTACTACTTCCCTGTCGGCTTCATCAGCGATAAAGGGAACTTCTTCGGTTTCTGGTAATTGATTTAACCAATCATTGTTAAATGAAATACCGTGCTTTCTATAAAGCACGGAATTTCGGAATTCGGTATTGACTAAGTACCGCACAGCTTCAAGGACCCTAGCTGGTCGAATAGTCTCAGTCATAAAATTATGAGAATATTCGAGTTTCCTTTTCAGGTGAACCTGTACGACGTGCGTCGAGTCAAAAGACCGAGGAAGTGCGGTTACCACATCGGGTACGGAAATTGGGACATTGACTTCAGCCCCCTTATTCCACATTGCCTTTCATATCCGAGAGAAATGATTCGCATAAAAGGAATTCTCGAAAAAATAAGGCGTTCTTCAAGGCATGTAAGGCCTTTAAGGCAGTCGGGAACTTCGGGGAAACTAAAACCATTTGCTAAGCAAAGAGTAGGTAATCTACCTTAAGACACAGATCGGCGACAAGTGCTGCAAAATTTGTATTTGCCGGACGTATTGGGAAACTTATTGGACAGATAAAATGCGTTGCCTACATTCATACTAGGGAATTTCGAAGAGATTGCCAATAATCTTAAACCTGAGATGGGAACCATGTCCCGCCACAGCACACACAAATTTCCGTTGGTCCTTCCTTAATGTTTTGTCCTCTGATGTTCACGTTGTTCTCGTCTTTCCTCTTCCGAAAGATCAGCTCTGGCGGCAATGTTTCGCTTAGACTGTCTTTGTGATTCTTCCTGCCGATTTTGTGGATTTGTTCTTCACGAAGTCTCCGTTGAAGGCGTGTTTCCCGACGCTGAGATGAGTTCTGTTGCTGCCCTCCTTCCCGTTCCTCGGAGTCCTCTCGATTCCGCTCGGGTTCGCGGTTTTCAGTGTCCTGTCGGTAATGGGCTCGCGCAACAGCGTCCCGATTCCGCTCGGGTATCCGGAATTCGGGATTGGTACTCCGATCAGCATGGTCAGCAGTATTTTGCACCTGCTCTCGTTCACGTTCCTCGGAGTCCTCTCGACGAATAGCGCGCGCAGCTGCGTCCCGATTTCGCTCAGGAATCCGGAATTCGGGATCAGCCCTACGGGCCGTATGATCGGCAGTATTTCTAAACTGCTCTCGATCTCTTTCCCCTATGTTTTGCCTACGTGTCGAACGTGCAGCAGTGTCACGAGTTCTATCGAAAGCACGAATGCGCCTTCGCTGTGAGCGGGCGGCGGTTTCACGGGCTCGAGTCTCTTCGCGCAACTCGTCATTGTTGGCGCGAACCCTGGCGATACGCTCGGAATTATAAGCTCTAAGCTGGGACGAGTTTTGCATATACCGTGCTCGGCTGCAATTTAATGCAGCCTGACGCCACTGCTCCTGGGACAATGTCGATTTGCGCGGCATTTTCTTTTATATGCAAATAAAAAATTCTACAAAATTGAAAAAATGAAATAAAATATGTTTTTTGCCAAATAAGCATTATAATAATTGAATATAAATAAAATTTTTTGAATACTTAATTAATTGATTAATAATACAATTTTTATTAATATTGAAAATTTTTTTCGAAATACGATCTCATGAAATTTATGAAATCTGCATTTTCGTATTTAAAAAATTGTATTTTTAATTTTTTGTAGATGTTATAAATTTTGTATTTATATTTACATTTTTGATAATTTCATTATTTGCAAAATATAAATAAATGGAATTATGTGAAATTTAAATAATTAATGTTCACCAATAAATAAAACATTTTATTTTAAATATTTCAAACAGTTAAGATAAAAGGATTTGAAAATGTACTTTACTTACCAAAAATTCGTTACTATGTATACAGTAAAACCTGTATTATTTTTTAACACTTTACACTGCCTATAAAAATAATTTCACAATAAAAATTGCTGAGTTATTCACAACACGTTCTCACTCTGTAACTTTCAATCACAGACTAATCCGAGGATTATGCCTTCTTTAAAATATTTAGGCACATACCCGATAGGTAATACCCAATAATTTAACCCTTTGGGACAAACCTTTCTTGACCCAAAGCATTCCGAAATACCTGTAGTAACGCAATATTGCATGTTTACCTGCGACCTAATTCTCAGGTTTTCTAAACAATTGGTATTTCCAAAAAGTACCTGTTACTTTGTAATATTGCATTTTTCATATATCATACATAAATACCTGTTTTTGGGAAGACCCCGCAATTTTCGGTTATTACTCGTCCAAAGGACCTTTGTACCTGTCGGTAACTTCCATTAAGTATGACTTTAGTTTCGTTGCAATAATAAACTATTTCCGTTTCAGCGTAAACCTATATTTATTGATCTTTATCAGTATGAACATAATCATTTAAATAAACAAGTAAGAGCGTTACAGTCGAGTTTCCCGACTGTTACAGACCCTGTACAAATTTGGTTTTAGGCAAAATAAAAAAAAAACAAAAAAATATATATATTCACACAGAGTCCGGTCTGGGATTCGAACCCAAGATCTTCGCGTTTTAAGCAGAACGTCGTAACCATTCGACAAACCCAAACTTTTTGAACCGACAGCTAATACAGTATAAATATATTGAAGACGCACATTCATACATACATACATACATACACATTCGTATGTATGTATATGAAGGTAGTGGCAGCGCAGCTGCAGCGGCACTTCCGAGAAAAATCAACCACCGAACGCAAGCGATTTACCGGTTGTTTGCGCAAATAAACAGATTTTTTGTGTTTAGCGCCTGTAAACTTTAGGTATTTATTGTGCGCTTTCTAATTAACCAATCTTGATGAAATTTTCAGGATCGGTAGAAATCTATGCTCCAATTGCATGTGTATTTTTTAAAATATGTTAGCTTGAAAATTGTGCAGTGCAGGGCAGTGCAAAAATTCAAATACAAATTGCGGGGGCGGTGGGCGTGGCACCGACTTAAAAAAATAAACTCTAATTTACTCAGTATTAGAAGAATCTACACTGATAATACGGTTCCTCTAGCTCTTACAGTTGCTGAGATCCGTGTGTTCATCCGGACGGATAGACGGACGGACGGACGGACGGACGGACGGACGGACAGACGGACATGGCTATATCAACTCAGCTCGTCATGCTGATCAAGAATATATATACTTTGTGGGGTCTGCCACGCCTCCTTCTGCCTGTTACATACATTTGCACAAACTTAATATACCCTTTAACCTTTGGGTACAGGGTCTAAAAAATATATTAAAAATACCGAAGATACCAATCGATCACATGACAGCTATGGAATATATATGCGTAATTTTGATGGACCTTGAATATATAGCCAAAATAAATACTAGGTGGCTATATACAAAGAAACAATTCAATATCTTAAAAAATACTGAAACTTTTTAGTTTTTCCCAATCGTTCCTATGGAAGATACATGATTAAGTGGTTCGATTTTCATGATTCTTTTAGGATTGGTAAAAATTAACATAAGCTGATCATTGAATAAGTATGAATCAAATATCTTTAAAAATACTAAATTTATACCTCTTTTTCCCAATCGTTCCTATGGGAGCTATATGACTCACTGTTCCGATTCCGGCCGTTCCGACTTATATACTACCTGCAACAGAAAGAAGGCTCTGAGTGAAGTTTCAGCCTGATAGCTCAAAACTGAGAGACTAGTTTGTATAGCAACCGACAGACGGACAGACAGACAGACGGACATGGCTAGATTGACTCGGCTGGTGATGCTGATCAAGAATAGATATACTTTATAGGGTCGGAGACGTCTCCTTCACTGCGTTACAAACTTCTGGTCAAAATTATAATTATAAAAATGGATAAACAATAAGTGTTAAAAATTAAGTCTGGACTGCACTTTTGGTCTTCTCCCGCAAATTACTTTAGTTTTTGTTTTCTAAGATGCCCTTTGGTTTAATTTTGTGTATGTAAAGTGGTCCATGAAACTCCTTAATTGTTGAACATTTTGGTTAGATATCTCGCCTTTGTAGATATAAATGAACATGGGCAGTGGTATGTGAATATTTTACTAGGGGCTTAGTAGTCTGTCTCATGAGGGGGTTATGAGCTAGCGTAAGCTAGTCAAAGTATTTAAAACTTCATATTCCAGAAATGCAGTAATCTACTGTATCCGCTCCGGTTCTGAAGGCCAAGCGATGTACTGTAGTGTCCACACTTTTAACACCGATGACTTATCTTACATTATCTAGATTGAAACAATAATAAAGGTCCGTTCGACCGACCATGTTATGTTTTTTATACCCTTGCAGAGGGTATTATAATTTTGACCAGAAGTTTGTAACGCAGTGAAGGAGACATTTCCGACCCTATAAAGTATATATATTCTCGATCAGCATCACCAGCCGAGTCGATCTAGCCATGACCGTCTGTCCGTCTGTCTGTCTGTCCGTCTGTCGGTTGCTATGTAAACTAGTCCCTCAGTTTTAAAGCTATCGGACTGAAACTTTGCACCGACCCTTTAATCTGTTGCAGGTAGTATATAAGTCGGAACGGCCGGAATCGGAACACTACATCACATATCTGCCATAGGAACGATTGGGAAAAAGTTCCAGAATTTCGCCATTTTTAAAGATAATTTATTTATTTCTTGGAAAACTCTATTTAATAGCAATTTTAACATATCCTGAAAGTTTCATCAAAATTGGACTACTATATCCTATAGCTGCCATAGGAACGATGGGAGAAAATGGGTCATTGAGCATAACTCTGGTGTTTTTCAAGACAATTAATTCATTTTTGAGAAAAACAGTTTTTATAGACAGTAAAGCCTTTTTAGAAATTTAAAAACCCAAAAATCGGATAACTATATCCTATAGCTGCCATACAAACGATTGAACGGTTTCAAAGCAACTAGCCTGCAAGGGTATTCTATGCTTCGGGTACCGAAGCTAGCCTTCCTTTCTTGTTTTGTTTTAAGTTACATGCATACTACCTTAAAAATATAGAAGAGCTTGTGCAACTAGTTTTTGTATATATAGACATAGCTATTTCGACATGACTGGAATATATTGCTTGTTAATGTTCGCCTAGCGGTCAGCCAATAAACTCGACTGTTCCCTCTTTTTACTCGTACATTTGATGGGTTTTTAGACCCTGTACCCAAAGGGTAAAGGGTATATTAAGTTTGTGCAAATGTATGTAACAGGCAGAAGGAGGCGTGGCAGACCCCACAAAGTATATATATTCTTGATCAGCATGACGAGCTGAGTCGATATAGCCATGTCCGTCTGTCCGTCTGTCCGTCCGTCCGTCTGTCCGTCCGGATGAACACACGGATCTCAGCAACTGTAAGAGCTAGAGGAACCGTATTACCAGTGTAGACTCTTCTAATACTGAGTCAATTAGAGTTTATTTTTTTAAGTCGGCGCCACGCCCACCGCCCCCGCAATTTGTATTTGAATCTTTGCACTGCCCTGCACTGCACAATTTTCAAGCTACATTTTTTTTTTAAATATACATGTAATTGCTGCGCTGCCACTACCTTCATATACATATGTATGAATGTGTGCCTTCAATATATGTATACTGTATTAGCTGCCGGTTCAAAAAGTTTGGGTTTGTGGAATGGTTACGACGTTCGACTTAAAACGCGAAGATCTTGTGTTCGAATCCCAGACCGGACTCGGAGAAAATATTTTTTTTTGTTTTGATTTATTTTGCTTATAACCAAATTTGTACAGGGTCTGTAACAGTCGGGAAACTCGACTGTAACGTTCTTACTTGTTATACCCTTGCAGAGGGTATTATAATTTTGACCAGAAGTTTGTAACGACGTCTCCGACCCTATAAAGTATATATATTCTTGATCAGCATCACCAGCCGAGTCGATCTAGCCTTGTCTGTCTGTCTGTCCGTCTGTCTGTCTGTCTGTCCGTCTGTCGGTTGCTATGTAAACTATTCTCTCAGTTTTAAAGCAATCGGACTGAAACTTTGCACCGACCCTTCAATCTGTTGCAGGTAGTATAAAAGTCGGAACGGCCGGAATCGGAACACTACATCACATAGCTGCCATAGGAACGATTGGGAAAAAGTGCCATAAGTTCGCCATTTTTAAAGATATTTTATTTATTTCTAAGGAAACTTTAATTAATAACTTTTTTAAAATATTCTGAAAGTTTCAACAAAATCGTACCACTAAATCCTACAGCTGCCATAGGAAATATGGGAGCAAATGGGTCATTGAGCATAAATCTGGTGTTTTTCAAGACAATTAATTCATTCTTGAGAAACACTGTTTTCATAGACATTTAAAAAAATTAAAAACCCAAAAATCGGATTAATATCTCGTAAAGCTGCCATACAAACGATTGAACGGTTTGAATGCAACTAGTCTGCAGGGGTATTCTAAGCTTCGGGTACCGAAGCTAGCCTTCCTTCCTTGTTATTATTAAAAACAAAAAACTATTGTTACTTGAATAATTTTTTAAGGTGACAGCATTTATTGTTGAACGATCTTTTGGAGGAGTTACTAGTGGCCCACCTGAAAAGAAAATGGGAATAAAGGCCTCGAACACGGCTGAAGTTTACTTTGAAAATGTAAAAATTCCGATTAAAAACATACTTGGGAAAGAAGGAGATGGATTTAAAGTTGCTATGAATATATTAAATAATGGACGCTTTGGAATGGGAGCAACACTCTCTGGTACGATGAAGAAATGCATTGAAATCGCTTCCTCACATGCAAATAGTCGTGTACAGTTTGGACAAAGTTTAAAAAAATACGGTTCCATTCAAGAAAAAATTGCTAAAATGAATATTCTTCAATATGCGACAGAATCAATGGCATTTACAATTTCACAAAATATGGATACTGGTAGTCAAGATTATCATTTAGAAGCCGCGATATCAAAAATTTATGCTTCTGAAAGCGCATGGTATGTTTGTGACGAGGCTATTCAAATTCTTGGAGGCATGGGATATATGGTGGACGCTGGTCTTGAAAGAATTTTACGAGATTTGCGTATTTTTCGAATATTTGAAGGCACCAATGACATTCTTCGTTTGTTTATTGCACTGACTGGAATTCAATATGCAGGATCACATCTTAAAGAATTACAGCAAGCATTTAAGAATCCTTCCGCAAATTTGGGATTGATATTCAAGGAAGCTTCCAAGCGTGCTGCAACTACCGTTGGTTTGGGTGGCACTGACCTCAGCTTTTGCGTGGTCGAGGAACTTCATCCATATGCCAAGAAAACGGCCCATTGTATTGACCTTTTTGGACAATCTGTAGAAGAGTTATTATTACGTTACAATAAAAACATTGTAACCGAACAGGTTTTATTAACTCGATTGGCAAATGCGGCAATTGATATATACTCTATGGTCGTTACGCAATCACGTTCCTCTCGAGCTTTACAACTTAATTTTCCCACTGCCCAACATGAGCTTAACATGACAAAAGCATTGACAATACAGGTAAGTTGAACACATACATCAATTCTAATAATCAATAATAGTAATAAATACTAACAAGAGTCATTTGGGAAACCATTAAAACAATTATAATAGATATAACCCGTTTTTGGTTTTTATACCCTTGCAGAGAGTATTATAATTTTGACCAGAAGTTTGTAACGCAGTGAAGGAGACATTTCCGACCCTATAAAATATATATATTCTTGATCAGCATCACCCGCCGAGTCGATCTAGCCATGTCCGTCTGTCTGTCTGTCCATCTGTCTATGTGTCTGTCTGTCTGTCCGTTGCTATGTAAACTAGTCTCTCAGTCTTAAAGCTATCGGACTGAAACTGCACCGACCCTTCAATCTGTTGCAAGTAGTATATAAGTCGGTACGGTCGGAGTCGGAACTACATCACATAGCTGCCATAGGAACGATTGGGAAAAACGGTCATAAATCCGCCATTTTTAAAGATATTTTGTTTAGTTTTTTTTTTTTTTCGCGAATCCCGTTGCACGTGATGCAACCCACCTCCCGCCCAACCGACCGAGGGGCGCAGCCGCATAACGTACGGCTCGATCGCGAAGATAGGACCGAGCATGCAGGGAAAATAGTTGAAAGATTTCGAGGAAAACTACATAGAATTGTGGTGAGTAAGGTAGGTAAGAATTAGGGACTTAATATGCATAAGGTCGTTAATAGACGAAAAATCGGACGTTAGTTGGTGCACTACGTTATAGTCTGAGCAAAGTACTCTAAAGGGCCCATGCAGGAAATAATTCAAACTACTATGGTTTAAAGCTAGTGGGATAAAATTTCTTGTAAGTCTACGGGGCTCATTGAAGTTGATGCGTTCTAACAAGGCAGAACTATCAACCTCATTGTGTATTAGTTTAAGGATGAAAACTACACCAAGCATGGTTCTACGATTAGTAAGTGTGGGTAGGTTTAGAAGCATCAATCTACTTGAGTAAGAGGGAAGTTGAAAGTTTGGTTCCCAGTTGAGGCCTCTAAGCGCGAAGATAAGGAATCTTTTTTGCACGGATTCAATTTTGTCTTGGTGAACTCCATAATGAGGACTCCAGACACATGATCTGTACTCAAGAATTGGCCGGACAAGCGAGATGTACAAAGTCTTAGTCACGTAGGGGTCATTAAATTCTTTTGACCACCTTTTTATAAAGCCTAACACACCCATGGCCTTATTTACCATGCATGAAATGTGGTCAGTAAATTTTAATTTGGCATCAAGTATGACGCCAAGATCATCAACACGCGTGATTCTATCAAGAAAGACTCCATCTAGAGAGTAAGCAGCAAACTGAGGCTCTTTACGGTAAAATGTCAGTAAAAATCAGTTTGCACTTAGAGCCGTTTAATTTTAGGGAATTTATTACACACCATGCCTGTAAGTTATTAAGATCGGCCTGTAATACCGATTGACGAGAGGGATCATTATATTGTATACAAAGCTTGACATCGTCCGCGTACATTAGTACGCGAGAATTAAGCACGATCGATGGAAGGTCGTTAATGAAGAGTGTGAACAGCAGAGGACCAAGGTGGCTACCTTGAGGGACGCCCGAGGTGACATGGATTTCACCAGAAAGTGAGCTCTTGAAAAGTACCCTTTGAGTTCTATTACTCAAGTAACTGCTGATCAATTTTAGTAAGCATACAGGGAAGCCCATTTTGTCAGGCTTTTTTAAAAGAAGAGAGTGATTAACGGATTCGAATGCTTTACTGAAGTCTGTGTAATTGACTTCCGTTTGAAAATTTGACTAGAAGCCCTTGATAACAAAGGATGAGATCTCCAAACGATTAGTAGTCGTCGAGCGACTTTTCATAAATCCATGTTGGCATGGAGAATAAAAGAGCTGCATAGGTGTTGCAATTGAGGGGTTATTAGTTTCTCGAAGAGCTTGGGGATAGCAGACAATTTAGAGATACCTCTGTAATTGCTTGCATCGCCTTGCTTACCTTTTTTATGGATAGGGATAACTTATGATTCCTTCCATATCTGAGGAAACGTTGAGGACTCGAGACACAGACTAAATAACTTAAGAAGAGGCTTGCTCAGGTAATCGGCGCAGTATCTAAGCACGCAGAATGGTATACCATCCGGTCCTGGCGAAAAAGTTGGCTTAACCCGTTGAAGATCGGTTATAATCGAGCTTTCGTTAATGACGGGACAGAAAATTGAATTTGACCTTGGGAATTCCTGGGAATCCGTATGGTTTAAAATTTTAACGGGTTCATATGTGGTTTTGAAAAAATCTAGCAAAAAGATCGGCAATGGCCTGATCGGTGTTTGCCGATGAGTTTTCATAGGGGGTGGGAATAGAACAGACTTACGCTTGGTGTTAACAAAATTATAAAACTGTTTTGGGTCCTGAGTGAACTGGACCTTGCAACGAGTTAAATAATTATGATAGCACTGAGCGTTTAGCACGGTGAAATTTGACCGAGCAGTTAAGTACTGAGCATATACCTTGCTCGACCCGGTTTCTTTAAATTTAGTGTTAGTTCTATTTTTTATTATTTTTAAATTTTTTAAATGTTTGGTAAACCACGGCGGAGATTCTGAATTAGGTGGATACCGCAGCGGAACACATAAGTCAAGACACATATTTAATTTTTTATAAAATAACTCAGCACACTTCGGTGCATGAGTAGAGGTCGGACCAATCATAGCCGGCTAAAAGAGAGTTTAATTTAAGGAAATCAGTATTCCGAAAGCATCTGGTACGCGGGGCTCTCCTATTCGATTTGGAAACCTCGATTTCTACAATGTCGATCGTCATCTCGAAAGTGGGATGATAGTGATCTTCAGGTTGTGTTAGAGGGGAGGTTCTTGATAAAATCACGCTGTCCGGGTCTGATACAAAGCACAGATCCAGTATGCGGCCTAAAGAATTTCGCACATTGTTAATTTGTGACAATGACAGTTCAAGCAGGCCAACAATAAGGTCATGTTGCGCCATCGGCAATACAGAGTTAGACTTTGTATCATCGGACCAATTGACTTCTGGTATATTAAAATCCCCAAGAACGATCAACTGATCCCTGTCGGCAAGCAAGTTAGAAACAGATTGGATAGCGGATAAGTGCTTCCAGTACATGGGTAACTCGGAAGAAGGCGGAATATATGAACAGGTAATAAAGAAAGTGTTACCTGAGAAAGTTATTTTAGCGCAAATGAATTCGATATCACCGAATTCTTGAAGGCATATCTCTTCCGCCGGGAGTTTGGAGTCAACCGCAAGTAATACTCCACCTCCCCGCCTGGAAGGACGATCAATTCTAAAGATTGTGTTGCCTGGGAAAACCTCGGAACTAAGGATGTCGGGTTTTAACCAGGTTTCTGTAAACACAATCACCTGTGAACCAAATGAAAAACTATCAGAGTACAATTTAGTAAGCTTACTTCGTAGGCCTCTTGTATTCTGATAGGATATAAGGAAAGAGGAGGCTAGTTTTTTTGTGACCACAGCAGGTTCACTTGGATGGGGAAGTTTAGGCCTTTTATTATTTTTAATTCTTTTCCTAGCTTGGTGTTCTTGGACTATAATATGCTCTGGCCAGAAACCGGGAGAGCAAATAATGTCGAAGAACTCTAATGGGACACTTATTTTGAAAGATGCAATGTCCCTAGCGTAGGAAAAGTTGAATTTTTCTACCTTTACCTCGGCTATTGTTTTGCTTCGTATAAAAGCAGCGACGTCAGTCGCAGAGAGGTCAGGGGCAAGCCGCGATAAAAATATTTGTTTTTTGGGTGGGATTACCGTGAGGGGTTTTGGTTCTGCAGGTTTGACGCTATCAGAACCAAGTGGAGCCGGTAGTCCGGACCTTAGTTGCTTCGACGGAGTGGGTATATTCGGGACTGGGATGGTTTTGATTTTCGGAATTAATGGGATATGTCCTGGCTCTGGGACGGACTGTGGCTGTGGTCCTACCACACTGGCACATTCGGAAACCGAATCTTTAATAGCGTCTGTGGCCGGTGCTAGTGCGGTGTCTTCCGTCCTCAGCTGTTTTGCCATCATTCGTTGCTCCGCCGCCCGAGATTGTGTGGTAGTGGCCACGGGTTCACCAGAAGCGGTTTTTTTGCGCTTCGGCGACTCATTTAACAGCTGAAGGCTGTTAAATTGAGCGTCGAGCGCCATCATTTGGTCATGGATTTGTTTAAACCCAATAACCAAATTTTAAAAACCTCCTTTGGTTTGCCGCATGAACGATTTTATTTCGTTCTCAATCTCACGGCAGGCTTCGCAACAATAATGCAACCCAGTCCTAAGGGCCATAGCATCGGCTACATGCCCGGAATAGTTCACGCACTTGCAATGCATGACATTATCGTACAGCCAACAGTGGATACTAGCTTGTCTCGCTGTAATAGCTTTGCGGCAAGTTTTCACCGAACAGATAATCTCGGACATTTTTGCAGTGCTGTGGACCACTGTGCAAAGAGAGGCGAGAATGGTGTATAAAGGGAGAGAAGTATGGGCAGATAGAGGGACTTTGCTACTGTTGCGATAAACAGATTAAAAATTTACACAAATTACAAAGAGAGAGGGCGACTTTACTAAGAAATTGCGCAAAACGGAGATGAAGAACAAACTACAACAACACTAAGCTTACACAAAATTACTTGCTCAGAGTTATTTAATAAACAGGTGCATGCACACGCGTAGCGAACGGAAAAAGCTGATGAATACCGCAGATAGTGATCGAAATAGCTTAAGTGGTTACTTTATAAAAACTCCGGGGTTTTTGTAATCAAACAGAAAATTTTCGGGGCGCAAAATAAAAACACGTCCGTTCGCTATGGGAAGTGAAAGTAATAAAGTAAAGTAATAATTTAGGAAACTCTTTTTAATGACTATTTTAATATATCCTGAATGTTTCATTTTTATATCGTTTATATCGTTGACTTGGGGGATCTGCGTACTATCCAAGGTTAGTGGAGGGCACGATTGCCTTTTCCGAGTAAACGTTATGTGATAACCACTTCTTAACTAACACAATATGATCAGCTAGTTGTTATGTTGCTCGAGTTGGGCTTCTCGAGCGACTTAGGATCGCGGTGTCGTCAGCATACATGTATGTTGTTAGCCCCTCGTTCTTGGGAATATCCGATGTGTATAGGACAAATGAGTGGGCCCCTGGGCACTGCCTTGTGGAACGCCGGCTTCAATTATATAGCCGGCAGATGTTGTTGTGTTGCATCTCACTGAAAAGACTCTAGTGTTGCGGTACGACTCAAGTAGCTTATGAGTGTATTCAAGCAATAGCATTGTAATTTTATATATGAGACCAACAAGCCAGACTCGATGAAATGCTTGAGCGATATCGATGAATATCGCTCTACAATATTCCTGTTGCTCGAAGGTAGAAAGTATTTGTGAGGTTATCTGGTTGACTTGCTCAATTGTTTCATGTGTTTCTCGGAAGCCAAATTGATGTGCCGGGATTACATGCGCGAAAGAAGGCAATTTTAGATGGCACGATACTAAACCAATTGGTCCGACAAAGACGGATTGGTTTTGTCTTTACCGGGCTTTGGAACCATTATGATAATAAGGAGTTTATAGATGACTTCGATAGCTCAGTTTGGAGATTCAATTATCATCCATAATAAATAAATTTTTGTAAGCATCACGTGTTAAAGTTCATGCATAAGACAAAGTGATGTAAAAGTTAAATTACAATTATGCAGTGACAACGTACTAGGAAATATATTATTTGTGCAGGAATTAAAGCAAACATTTTTTATCTGTCGGTAAGATAGTTAGTAAGTGTCAGGGTCGAGTTATTTTTTAATTATATAGACGATCACCCATGGAATGTTTCCAGGGTGTTGAACGCATTTAAAAACGGGATACAAAATAAAATGAATAAGTAGCGATAACGGCCGAGAATAAATAAGTACGTAGGTTAATGAGTTTTTAGCATACGAGTATACCGGCATACTTCATTAAACGACAACGAGTTATATGCCCAAACAAAACGGAATTGCCGATAGAATTACATGCGATAGAGATACAGCGACTTATTTGCGGGATAGAACGGTTACCAAGCGACTTAAAAAGACCCGTTACGAATGTTGGTTCAAGAGACAACCTAGCGTCGCACACTTGAAAACATTAGCGAAATTGAGATGCGATATAACCATACGCCAGAATCTACACAATCTTGAAATCTTAACTGAATAGCAGTTGGAAAACTGTAAATCGCTGTTACTGAAGCTTAGGTAGAAATGAACGGGCAACAACTGTTGCAGAGTGGATATCAACACTGATGGAACATTTTTCTTGCACAGATATGGACTGGGCACCAGAATCGATTAATCGAAAGTATTACAGCGGTTATATAAGCATGTTCGCTGGCGGTCCAATTGCATGGTAGTCAAGAAGCAAAGTGTGATCGCCCAAGGACGCAGAATACAAAATTTTTTTTTTTCGAAACCATTTTCGAGTAATGAAGAAACTTTGAAGTAGCAACCAAATTGGGATCTAACAACCAGGCGGCATTGACGGTAATGTATAATTCCATGGTACACAAACGCAGTAAACAAATCGTCATACGGTTCCACTATGTCCAAAAAAAGAATCTAAATAATCGCTGTTGAATACGTGTCAACTACAGAAATCTTCGCACACCTCATCATTAAGAAGAAACACAAGCATAATTGCCAATTAATAAACTTAATATTAAAATTATCCGTATTTGCCATTCTTTTTTTTACACATTCGAGTTGAGACGGTGTATAGTTACACTCATATTGTAAGCAAACCCTCTTGAATTGATCAGCCGTTGCTGGTTTCCAATCCAAAAGTTTCTACAACTAGCAAAAATATAACATATTGATACATTCAATATATAACAATTAAAGACGACAAATAAATTGAACCATCGCCATAATAAAGTTGGACATTGCGTTTACACAATACATATATATAAGTATTGTTGAGTCAATGAGCTTTTCATTGGCTATAATTTCCGAAAAATCACAAGTAATTATATTAGTTTAAGTTCAATTTATAAGGCCACGAGTGGCATGGTTTTTAAGGTTACAATTTGGGATTTATCGATCGAACGTAGGCAAGCGGTCACAATGAGGCCGTGCAGTCGTACTGAGATAAATTCTATATAGTTTTACAAAGTTGGGGATTATCGATCGAACGTAGGCAAGCGGACACAAATTGGCCGTGCAGTCGTACCGAGATCATTTTTATATATCAAAGTCGCAAGCGGACCCGAATTGGCCGTGCGACAAAGACGAAAACCGAATAGAATGATAAAAATGGCAAAGGCAAAGGCAAAGGGCCGCCGCAATGAGATGAAGGTAATAAGGAATAGAAAGAACAGAAATAGATGAAGGGAATTTAAGAGAGTCTTTGATAATAAATTGTAGAATTCGACTAAGGAATAGGTATGCTTTTATAATTTTTCCAGATGTCCAGATTATGTAATATAGCATGTGTTGAATTACTTAAGATTGGCTTACTTACGTATGATCGACCAAAAATCATTGTTATCACTGTTAAATCGCAATATTTCACGAGGCACTATTTGTTTCCATATTTGCCAAATAAACCATCGCAAGAATTTGAATTAGTTTTATGAATAAGCTTTATGCTGAGCCATAAGGGCTAGCCATACAATCGAATTAGAATCAGAAGATTCAATTAAACTTTTAAAATAGATAAAAGCTGAGCTGAGCCCAAAAGTGGCAAATGTACGCGCACATTAATTAACAACAGTATAAGATAATTTAGTTTTACAATTCTTTAGACATCGATACATGTATTATGATTTGACGGTCCTAAACATCGCAGCCGCATGTGAAGCTGCAAAATGAGGCGATCAAAGGTCAGATTTTTATTCAACGACCTTAATATCTATACAAAGTTATTATTAGTTTCCCGTCATTCTTATGGCTATATAGCTATAGGATTTAGATTCTGATTTTAATAGGACTTTCAGCATACACAAATCGTTATTAAACTGGTTTGGTTATTCAGCCAATGAGCTTTTTCTAAAGCGATTTTTCATAAAAAAATATTTGACAATACAATAGGATTTCATTTAAACTAAATTTGTTTATACATGTAGCGCCATGTTTAAAATATATTTTGTAGTAGAGCAGGCAAGCTTGTACTCAAGAACAAGGTTGCGAATTTGGCCGTGCTATACGATCGAACGAAAAGGCGATTGATAACTGAATCATGTGCGTAGGCAAAGGGCCGACGCAATAATATAAAGATAATAAAAGATTGAGAGAAGATAATAAGAGAGATAAAGGACATTGGAGGGAGTCTTAAATTATTTAGTTATTAAGTTCTGACTGCGGTTGCCAAATTTCATCCTCTCGGAAGACATTATAATTTTTCGGCAGCATAGAAAGTTTGCGCGTCTTGATGAGCTCAGTACGCAGCTTAAGAATAATTACGTACTCTTCACGTCGCCGGTGTAGACCATTGAAATTGATCCTCGTAACATCGGGATCCGAAAATATGAAAAGTTTGTGACATTCGTCAAATGGCAGAAATGATGAACCAACAGCGCAACAGCAGAGGTATTTTGCTATTTCCACTGCTGCTTTTTACTGCAAACAAACAAGTGGAGACCCAGGAGAACTAAAGCGCCATAATATGCTACCCGCAAGGCAAAAGTCTAGCACCACTTCGATGTGAGGATCTCTCAGAAACAGCCGTCTCAATTCAGACATATCGCTCTTGGCACCAACAAAATTCGTAGCGTTCTCCGACCTGATACGAATCGGCTTGTCGCGGTTTATTATAAATTTTTGAGTCCACTAATAAACGCTGATGAAGACGGATCCTGAACGAGTTCCAAGTGCACCGTCTTGTTCGCAAAGCTTATAAAGACGCAGATGTAGGTTTTGATGGGCGCCTAGTTCCGAATTTCGATCTTATACCTTCTAATATACGACCGAAATCCAAGGCCTGGTAAACGTCAATCAAAGCTTCATTAGCGCTTGCCCTCGACGGAAAGTCGAGGGTGCCAGGATACGGCTGCGCAATTAGGCACGCCTTAGCCATATCCAGGAGTTGACAAATTTGTATCCAGCTCACTTCGCTCACTGCCACAGCACCAAGCAAAACGATTTTCTTCAACTCGGAACTCATCTTTATAGAAAAGCAGTATTCAGGCCAGGAATCCTGAGGTGGAACCATAGGAAGAATGCCAGAAGGTCGATGGGAAGTACTGATCTGGACAAAAAGTCAGTTTGATTGCAAAAAAGGGCACATAACGCGACTTCATGTCCATTGTCAACTCCTGTATTAAAGAGATTCGATTAGATGTAAATATTTGAAATCGTAAATGTTCATATTTTATCCATGACAGCACGACAGCAGAATCCGACCAGCAATAAAGGGGGTAATCAAAAAGGCCCATCTTTAAAATCTCCATCATGAGTAGGGGAAGCAGCAATGCAGCGCTTAGTGACAGTGATCGCCTTTAAAGGAGTCACTCGTGGCTTCGAGCAAAAGATGCGCCTGCCTTTTTAGACCCTGTACCCAAAGGGTAAAGGGTATATTAAGTTTGTGCAAATGTATGTAACAGGTAGAAGGAGGCGTGGCAGACCCCACAAAGTATATATATTCTTGATCAGCATGACGAGCTGAGTCGATATAGCCATGTCCGTCTGTCCGTCCGTCCGTCCGTCTGTCCGTCCGTCCGTCCGTCTGTCCGTCCGTCCGTCCGTCCGTCCGTCCGTCCGTCTGTCCGTCCGGATGAACACACGGATCTCAGCAACTGTAAGAGCTAGAGGAACCGTATTACCAGTGTAGATTCTCCTAATACTGAGTCAATTAGAGTTTAATTTTTAAAGTCGGCGTCACGCCCACCGCCCCCACAATTTGTGTTTGAATTTTTGCACTGCCCTGAACAATTTTCAAGCTAAAATTTTTTTTAAAAATACACATGCAATGGGAGCATAGATTTCTACCGATCCTGAAAATTTCATCAAGATTGGTTAATTAGAAAGCGCACAATAAATACCTAAAGTTTACAGGCGCTAACCACAAATAATCTGTTTATTTGCGCAAACAAACGGTAAATCGCTTGCGTTCGGTGGTTGATTTTTCTCGGAAGTGCCGCTGCGCTGCCACTACCTTTGTATACATATGTATGAATGTGTGCCTTTAATATATTTATAGTGTATTAGCTGCAGGTTCAAAAAGTTTGGGTTTGTCGAATGGTTACGACGTTCGACTTAAAACGCGAAGATCTTGGGTTCGAATCCCAGACCGGACTCGGTGTGAATATATATATATATTTTTATTTATATTTTTTTGCTTATAACCAAATTTGTACAGGGTCTGTAACAGTCGGGAAACTCGATTGTAACGTTCTTACTTGTTTTATAAACACTTGCCACTATGTAAAAGCAACCTCCATAGGCTCTGATACTGGCATCACTGAAGCCATGGATCTCAATGGCTCTGTTTGAAAACAGGACACGACGAGTACATCTTAAATGTTGAGTAAAGCCAATATCATCGAATAGCTTGAGCCAAAATGACGTTAACGAAAGAGAAAGACTTTTATCCAAATCAAGCTTTTCCGTCCAGAGTTGTTGCGAGACTAATAAGGCTAATAAGGCCATGAGGATGGCACCAGTAATTAAGTCATCAACATAGAAATCCCGCAGCCCAGTTCTGGATCCAAACGGGTAAGAGGACGCTTCATCTTCGGCCCATTGCTGCATAGCACTAAAATCCAGAAAAGAAGTGGGCTCTTTGCGGTACGTGCGGTAGTGCGATGAATCTCGTCATCTCTGCAATTAGCTATCAGGCTCGGCAACTCGAACACAGCGATGCATTTTACAAATGTCACCAGTCAGCGCAATAGGGAAAGTCCGAAACTGCTGCAACGGTTGAACAGTAGGGTCTGCCTGAGGACTTTATTCAGAGAGTATCCTGATGATAAACTGGCAGAGCCATCAAAAACGACTTGAGCAGTGGAGAGGCAAATAGTATTTGAAAAGATTTGCAGATTTTTTTATAAACAGGAGGCATGTGCATTAACTCCAGATACTCATGGATGAACGCGGAGTAGTGAGCCTTCAGCTGCGTTTAACGTTGTAGTTTTTTTTTCCTAGTTAAGGAACCGACAATGCGCTTGATGAAATTAATCTCCAAGCACCTGCAAGTTGTGCTTAGGTGGTCGGCGAACCGAGTAAGCTCCAGAAACCCTTTACAGATGCCCTACGTTTTAAGACTAACCCCACAACTACAGCAATGCATCATTATCCTTGAAATGAGCTTCGAAAATATGCTCTTCTTTCGTATTAGTCGACAGCGCTGGCTCAACTTCCCAAAAACGACGCACAAGCTATTCCATTTGCATTACAGATTCAAATCCGTCATCATACTCCGTGACTGCGCCAACAAGATTGGTTGCCATCAGCGCCACCACCAGTGACGATTCATCCAAGACGAGTCTTCTGTACCAGCGGCAGTACCGTAGACAGGTTGATTTGCCCTACGCAGAGCAATTTTAAGAATTGATTGACTCCAATTAACAAATCAATCTTATGCGACTTGTTGAGTTCAGGATCAGCTAATCGTATGTTAGTTGGAATCATCCAATCTTTTGGGCACACAGTGAAACTGGGTTGATTACCATAATGGTAGGAGCAACCAAGGCGGATATTCTGGCAGAATAATCTGAAGCTAAAGATTTTAGATGTATGTTGACAGTAAATGCATCAGAACGGAGTCTGGAATCACAAAGTCCACAAACATACGTTGATGATTTCTTTCGTGGCAATAGTAGCTCATGAGCAAGGCGAGAGGTTATAATGTGCACTTGAGATCTAGAGTCGAGCAATGCACGACGTGGCACGTTAGGCTTAAAACGTAGGGCAGTTGTAAAGGGTATGCCAGGAATATTGCAGCAAACGCAAATAGGTGGAGTTCCGTTTGATTGGGTATTGGTCATACGTCTTGCTTCACACTCTCTAACCGCTGGCAACGCTTCCCAAGAAATTCGCAATTCTGCCTAAGGACTGTAAAGCCCGCAGGTTCGCATTAAATGTGTCCGAAAGCCCACGCAACTTTATACCGGATGCATGCTCTACCTTCTGGAGGCCCAATATTGCGCTGACGGGCGCCTGAAAGACAATACATTTGTTGTTAAGTTTCAGACTGATAGATTTAAACAAACTAGTTTGCGTAGAAACAGATAGACGGACATGGCTTGACGGATCGGCTGGTGACGTTGAGAAAAATATAAATTCTATATAGGATGGGGGATATCTCTTCCACTGTGTTTAAAACTTTTGGTCTAAGCCATAATACCCTACGCAAGTGTATAATATTAGAGCAGTCATTATACGTCAAGAATACTGCTCGGATTGGTGAACACTGGGCAAGGTCTTTGGTCAAATATCTTTTCAGGCAACGAAAATTTAAAAAAATTTGGTCGTTAATCGTGCATTTTCTAACAATAATATGTTTTCAAAATTTAAATTTAAATTTAACTATATTTGGGGACCTTTTACATTCTTGCTCTTAAGAGGTTTGTGAAGTAACGCTGGACTAAGGGTCTAGCAAGATAATTAGGATGAGTGTATAATTTTTCGGTATCATTTTTATACCCTTGCAGAGGGTATTATAATTTTGACCAGAAATTTGCAACGCAGTGAAGGGGGCATTTCCGACCCTATAAAGTGTATATATTCTTGATCAGCATCACCAGCCGAGTCGATCTAGCCATGTCCGTCTGTCTGTCTGTCGGTTGCTATGTAAACTAGTCTCAGTTTAAAAGCTATCGGGCTAAAACTTTGCACCGACCCTTTAATTTGTTGCATGTAATGTATAAGTTGGAACGGTCGGAATCGGAACACTACATCCCATAGCTGCCATAAGAACGATTGGGAAAAAGACCCATTAATTCGCCATTTTTACAGATATTTTATTACATTCTGAGGAAACTCTATTTAATGACTATTTTAAGGGTGTCAGTTTAATCAAAATCAGATTACTATATCCTATAGCTGCCATAGGAACGATGTGAGAAAAAAAATTATATCAAAGGGTAGTTGTAGAATGTCATTCAGAAAATTTCAAGGTCGCAGAATTTTGGACTGAGCTCCTGGATAACATCTCGTTCTCATATTTAGACCCTGTACCCAAAGGGTAAAGGGTATATTAAGTTTGTGCAAATGTATGTAACAGGCAGAAGGAGGCGTGGCAGACCCCACAAAGTATATATATTCTTGATCAGCATGACGAGCTGAGTCGATATAGCCATGTCCGTCTGTCCGTCTGTCCGTCCGTCCGTCTGTCCGTCCGGATGAACACACGGATCTCAGCAACTGTAAGAGCTAGAAGAACCGCATTACCAGTGTAGATTCTTCTAATACTGAGTAAATTAGAGTTTATTTTTTTAAGTCGGTGCCACGCCCACCGCCCCCGCAATTTGTATTTGAATTTTTGCACTGCCCTGAACTGCACAATTTTCAAGCTAAAATTTTTTTAAAAATACACATGCAATTGGAGCATAGATTTCTACCGATCCTGAAAATTTCATCAAGATTGGTTAATTAGAAAGCGCACAATAAATACCTAAAGTTTACAGGCGCTAAACACAAAAAATCTGTTTATTTGCGCAAAGAAACGGTAAATCGCTTGCGTTCGGTGGTTGATTTTTCTCGGAAGTGCCGCTGCAGCTGCGCTGCCACTACCTTCATATACATATGTATGAATGTGCGTCTTCAATATATTTATACTGTATTAGCTGCCGGTTCAAAAAGTTTGGGTTTGTCGAATGGTTACGACGTTCGACTTAATACGCTGAGATCTTGGGTTCGAATCCCAGACCGGACTCGGTGTGAATATATA
>JAJJHY010002764.1:149904-273659 GCA_021224005.1 Drosophila setifemur
TGGTTAAAAATAATATTTAAAATATCTTAAAATATAATTATTCTATTATTAATTATTTTTAGGCATCGGAGCGAGTGATAAAAAACCTAAAAGCTATAACATCAAGACGTCAACTGGCACTGAACGAAAAAATGTCGATTATAGCCGACACTGTTTTTGAAAATGACGGTGTTTATACAACTGGAGTAATAGACCAACAATAAACATCTTTGTGTGAATATAATGTATATATACAAAAATGGATTACATTGCGTTATTCTCGGCATCACGCATGAAAAATACAAAAATAAAAATGTAGAAATCGAGCGTCGATTGAAATTTGTCATTAAAGTGTTGAGTTCTTTATTATGGTGTTGTTTTTTTGGCATTACATTAAAATGCCGAGGAAAAAACCCGCCGATTTCAGTTGTGGGAGTTTTTTAAAAGGAGGCGACGGGTTACCTTACTGTTAAAATTGGAGACATGTAAATTGTTTGTCCTTACTGTAATGTATACAAATACAGTGGTAAGTCTTCTGGGTTGTGATGTGGGATGTGATGTGGGTGGGAAACTAAAGAATAGAAACATTGGTTTTTGGAATAGACAATGACACCATCAATTTTTTTACATTAAAAACAACATTTATTAAAAGCACTGTTGCCACCATCTGATATTAATTTTAAGTTCTAACAGATTTATTTTATGGACAATTCCGATGAAAAAGTTAATCCAAATTTAAATTGTAATACAGTGGTGAATCTTCTGGGTTGTATTGTCCCGGTGGAAAAGTAAAAAATAAAAGCATTGGAATCATAATTTTTTTTACATAAAAACAAACACTAGGATAATTTTTGCAACAAGTTAATCAGCGCTGTGTTCACAATCTAACAGTGAACGAGCTATTGTTAAGGGATTACAAATTTGATTTGAGAATAATGAATTTCTGAAAATTTTCAAAATTGCCGAAAGGCCGAATGCCATCAAATAGCTATAATATCGTTATTATGGCTGATGAAATTTCACATTTCCTAAACGCACAGGACTTATGATGAATTACAATACCCATATATGTATATAGTTTTGCTGGGGGAAGATGGCTATCACTTTAAAATTAAAATGGTTAATAAAAAAACAGGTAATTGCAATTGATTTAATAATTTATTTATTGATTAGTCTATTTGTAATTTTTAAAGGTGCTGAAAACATTAAAAAAGTAAGTCCTGTGATCTTTTATTTATACCGACTGAAATAAATCACATTTGGCTGTGCCAGCTTTTTCATCAGTTCATCATCATCACCAAGATTGAAACTGAGCGATTGACATCCAACCCAATCAAAACTTTGTTTGATGATTATTCGCGATGCTATCAATGGTAACAGAGATGCAAACTCACATGTACACCCTAATTGGCTGCAATAAAAAAAAAAACACTTTTACTCAATCGAACACCAGTTAATAAACATCACAACCAAAGTTTTTAGGCAAAAATTAAATTCGTCCAGATTAAATAGACCATTGTTTCGTGATCGATGGAAAATGTTTCCTGAGATATCCAAAAAACCTGCATGCCGATACCATCACAGCTAATGAAGTCTACAAATTGCATCACCGACGATATATTGATGATAATGGGTGATTTCTTATTATAAAGGTCAAAGGTCGAGATGTTTGTGTAGATGATCGTCGGTTTGTGCTATATTCACCAATATTGTTTAAGCGTTTGACGGTCATACCAACGTAAAATACTGTAACTTCGTCAAATCAATCAAGTATATATGTAAATATGGAAGTAAAGGCAGTGACATGGCAGTTTTTGCAGTAACTGATGTCCGAAGACGGTTAAAATGGACAAAGAGTGTATTTCAATCGAAAACATGCAGTAGACAGAGTGCAACAACCTCCACCAACGAGACTAAGAAGCACTTTTTTGATCTGTCAAGAAGATGACTTTGCTCGCCTGTTATGTGTTGTAAAAATGCCACGCTACTATACATGAAACGCATTATCGAAGTCTTTTCAACGTCCGAAATAAGAAATACAAGTTGAAGAACATCCTGATGTGTTTGCTTCAGAAGCTCTCCGACGCAATTAGACTAAACATCTAAATAGGGAATGGTATGACGTCGTTTCAACAACTAAAAACCGTTAATAGACATTGGCTGACTGTAATTTGTGTCCATACTTGGATTGTCTTACATACTTTAAGGGAAGTGGATCTTAAATAAGAGTTTCTTGCAATTTCTTGTGAAGATTTTGTGTCATCACCTCAGGGCGGCATTGCCATCAGGAGTCCGTTTTAGAGGCTTTATGAAACCGGGCGTACTCATTCGCGCTCTTTATGTCTAAAGATGTTTTTATAGCGCCTACGGTTACCCCTTCTAATCTCCTTGTTGCACTTTGCTTTTTGATTCGTCATTCTACCAAGGGCATCCTTTCTTTTTCGTTTCCTTCGCAATGGGCAGAAGTGCACTCACAATTTATTTAAGGCAGATTGTAATGCTAGGTGGTTTCTGGGTATGCCTGATCTTTTCGCCGAAAAATTTTGCCTCAACCGCTCTAGAAATTTGTCCCAGTTACGTGATTGTGTTCTACAATCTGAACCTGATTACCGTATGATACCTTTAATTGCTCTGTGCATACCCGCCAGTCGCTAAAATGCTCGTTGAGTCCATTTACTCCTCCTCCTTACCCCTGTTACGAATTTCGGTGTAGCCCCCGACATTTGCTATATCTAGGCTATGGTTCCTGTATTCGCGCTAGCCCTCGATGTTCCTTGATAAAAACTCTTGCAAGGACGACAGAGGCTCTCCTCATCGATGTATCCTCTGCCACATCCCTTGGAAAATCTTAGGCCGGAATTCTCCGGCAGTTTGGATTGCCCTTTGGAGGGAGGTGTAGGCTCCCTGAAAGGGTCTTTCTTGAGTTCTCAGAGGGCTTCTTAAGAGCGGTCTGGTAGAGGTAGATGTGTGAGGTAGATGTGTACCTTCGAAGTACTTAGGACTGATTTTGTGGGCTGAAAGACGTTCTTTGCACAGTCAATCAACAGTTGACTTGTGCGGAAGTGAATTTCACTGGGGATGGCTCTCTCTTTTGGTGCTGTGCTGTGTGTAAGCTAGACCCATTTATACCCTTGCAGAGGGTATTATAATTTTGACCTGAAGTTTGTAACGCAGTGAAGGAGACATTTCCGACCCTATAAAGTATATATATTCTTGATCAGCATCCCAGCCGAGTCGATATAGCCATGTCCGTCTTTCCGTCTGTCCGTCTGCTATGTAAACTAGTCTCCATAAAACTAGCGGCCATAGGAACGATTGGGAAAAAGTGACATCAATTTAATTTTTTATTAATTATTTAAAAAAAATTTAATTTATTAATTTTTTAAGATAAATAATTCGTTCTTTAAAAATCAATTTTTAATGACTATTTTAACGTATCCTGAAAGTTTCATCAAAATCGAATCACAATATCCTATAGCTGTCATAGGAACGATGGAAGAAAATGGGTCATTGAGCATAACTCTGGAGTTTTTCAAGACAATTAATTTATTCTTGAGAAATACAGTTTTCAAAGACATTAAAGCCGTTTAAGAAATTTAAAAACCAATATCAGATCACTATATCCTATAGCTGCCATACAAACGATCAAACAGTTTTACGGTAACTGGTCTGCAAGGGTATTCTAATCTTTCGTGTTTTATGTACGTTCCGTTGGTAGGAGTTATGTTGCTTTTCAGACCGTTTTGATTATGTGTCTTGCCCTTCTCTGGGGCTGCCCTTAACTCCTTTACTTTCATGAGGTTCTCTTTACGTGTCATCTCCTGTTGAGGATATCTGAGGTAACATTTGACCATTGCTCTGGAGGTATTCCTCTGGTTAGGGTCGCCTATTCCAGGCTGTCCTCTAGGCGATAGTTGCCTAGTTCAGGCACAATAATATATCCAGAATGCTACAGCAAACAAGTTGCCCGATAATATAGCATAAAACAAGTAAGAAAGTAACAGTCGAGTTTCCCGACTGTTACAGACCCTGTACAAATTTGGTTATAAGCAAAATAAATCAAAACCAAAAAAAAAACAAGTAAAAACGTTACAGTCGAGTTTCCCGACTGTTACAGACCCTGTACAAATTTGGTTATAAATAAAAAAATAAAAAATATAAATATTATATTCATACCGAGTCCGGTCTGTGATTCGAACCCAAGATCTTCGCGTTTTAAGTCGAACGTCGTAACCATTCGACAAACCCAAACTTTTTGAACCGGCAGCTAATACAGTATAAATTTATTGAAGGCGCACATTCATACATATGTATACAAAGGTAGTGGCAGCGCAGCTGCAGCGACACTTCCGAGAAAAATCAACAACCGAACGCAAGCGATTTACCGTTTGTTTGCGCAAATAAACAGATTTTTTGTGTTTAGCGCCTGTAAACTTTAGGTATTTATTGTGCGCTTTCTAATTAACCAATCTTGATGAAATTTTCAGGATCGGTAGAAATCTATGCTCCAATTGCATGCGTATTTATTCCAAAATTTTAGCTTGAAAATTGTGCAGTGCAGGGCAGTGCAAAAATTCAAATACAAATTGCGGGGGCGGTGGGCGTGGCGCCGACTTAAAAAAATAAACTCTTATTGCGTCAGTATTAGGAGAATCTACACTGGTAACACGGTTCCTCTAGCTCTTACAGTTGCTGAGATCCGTGTGTTCATCCGGACGGACGGACGGACGGACAGACGGATAGACGGACTTGGCTACATCGATTCAGCTCGTCATGCTGATCAAGAATATATATACTTTGTGGGGTCTGCCACGCCTCCTTCTGCCTGTTACATACATTTGCACAAACTTAATATATCCTTTACCCTTTGGGTACAGGGTCTAAAAAATTGTACACCGAGAGTCCGGTCTGGGACTCGAACCCAAGATCTTCGCGTTTTCAGTCGAACATCGTAACCATTCGACCAACCCAAACTTTTTGAATCAGCAGCTAATACAGTATAAACATATTGAAGGCACACATTCATACAAATGTATATGCTGCAGCTGCACTTCCGAGAAAAATCAACCACCGAACGCAAGCGATTTACCGTTTGTTTGAGCAAATAAACAGATTGCTTGTGGGTATCGCCTGTAAACTTTAGGTATTTATTGTGCGCTTTCTAATTAACCAATCTTGATGAATTTTTCGGGATCGGTAGAAATCAATGCTCCAATTGCATGTGTATTTTTAAAAAAATTGTAGCTTGAAAATTGTGCAGTGCAGGGCAGTGCAAATATTCAAATTCAAATTGCGTGGGTGGTGGGCGTGGCGCCGACTTAAAAAAATAAACTCTAATTGCGTCAAAATTAGAAGAATCTACACTGGTAATACGGTTTCTCTAGCTCTTACAGTTGCTGAGATCCGTGTGTTCATCCGGACGGACGGACGGACAGACTGACAGACTGACAGACGGACATTGCTACATCGATTCAGCTCGTCATGCTGATCAAGAATATATATACTTTGTGGGGTCTGCCACGCCTCCTTCTGCCTGTTACATACATTTGCACAAACTTAATATACCCTTTACCCTTTGGGTACAGGGTTTAGTAAATCAAACCCACACACATACAAAAATACGCAAGTACTTCATTCAACAAGAACACTATATAAAATACTTGGAGTTGAAATTCGGTAAACAACGGTAGAATCACAAAAAATCAATTCGTACAATGATAAAAACGATCGAGTGGTAAAATTACGTACATACACGTATGTAATTTTTTTTCGCGTGGTTTCTATTTCACGTGATGCAATACACCTCCCGTCCAACCATCTGAGGGGCGCAGCCGCATAACGAACGGCTCGATCGCAAAGATAGGACCGAACATGCAGGGAAAATAGGAAACATATTTGCGGGAAAACTACATTGAACTGTGTGCTAGATATATAAAAATTAAAGACTTAATGTGAGTAAGGTAGTTGAAGAAAATTCAGAAGTAAATTGGTATAAGTTCTCTAAAAGGCTCATGCAGGCCATAGTTTGAACTACTGTGGGCACATTAAAGTTGACGCGTACAAATAAGATTTAGTTTAAGGATGTAAAGTGTACCAAGCATGGTTCTACGATTAGCTAATGAGGGTAAGTTAAGTAAAATGAGTCTATAAGAGTGCGATGGAAGTTGAAGGTTCCGTTTAGGCCTCTAAGAGCGAAAAACAGAAATAATTTTTTGCACGGAGTCGATGCGATCTTGGTGAACTCTACACAGAAATCTAGATCCATGATCCGGACTCAAGAATTGGCAGAACAAACGAGACGTCTAAAGTCTTTGTAACATAGGGGTCAGTGAATTTCTTTTGACCATCTTTTTATAAACCCTCGCCATTTTTACTAAGCACGAAATGTGGTCAGTAAATTTTAACATGGCATCAAGTATGTCACCAAGGTTATCAACACGCGTGATTCTTTCGAGAAAGACTCGGTCTAGAGAGTAAGCAGCAAACTGAGGATCTATACGATGAAATGTCATCAGTTTGGACTTAGAGCCGTTAAGTTTTAGTGAGTTTGCTTGACAAGTATTAAGATCGGACTGTAAGACCGATTGACGTGAGGGATCGTCATATTGAATACAAAGCTTGGCATCATCCGCGTACATTAGTACACGAGAATTAGGTACAACCAATGGAAGGTCATTAATTAAAAGTGTGAACAGCAAAGGGCCACGGTGACTTGAGGGACGCCCGAGGTGACACGGATTACACCAGATAGTGAGCTCTGAAAGAGAACACTTTGAGTTCTTTTATTTAAGTAACTACTAATCAATTTTATCCATGTTGGCAAAGAGAAATAAAAGAGCTGCATAGGTGTTGCAATTGAGGCGTTATTAGTCTCTCGAAGAGCTTGGGGATAGCAGACAATTTAGAGATACCTCTATAATTGTTGGCGTCCTATATGATTCCTTGCAAATACAACGAGACAGAAACGGATAATTTACAAAAACAGGCTTGCTCAGGATATCGGGGCAGTATTTAACAACGCAGCCTGGTATACCGTCCAGTCCAGGCGAAAAAACTGGCTTAACCGTTGAAGTTTCGTCATAATAGAGCTTTCGTTTACATAACGCGGCAGAATGACACATCACAATTTTCGCTATTTTTAAGTTTAAGTTTGACGGATGGAGCCAAATTAAATAATTATAAGTTATTACCAATATTTGAATAACAAGGGTATAGGGCTTTCGGCGTGAGCATTCAGGAAATTTCAACACCAACGGTCCACATACACACACAGACATTCGCGGTGCGAAATTCGGCAGGCACAGAGACAAAAACTGCGCGCCCAGGAATGTCACGTTAGGCAAAGAGAACAAAACCGCGCGCTAAGACAAGCTCTGTTAGGCAGAGAGATCAAAACTTCGCGCTCAGCAAAGCCGCATTAGGAAAAAAGGCGAGCAGGCACGGGAAGCCGACAGCGGGTGTGAGAAAAAGATAGGCTGAGGACAGTTATTCCGGAGGTTAAATAATTGTAACACTGAGCGTTTAGCACGTTAAATTTAGACCGAGGACTTAAGTACTGAGTATATGCTGGACAGTGCTCGACCCCTTTAACTATTTCGTAAACCACGGGGGATTTTCTACTTGCGACAACGACATTTCTAACAGGCCAACAATAATATTATGATGCGCCATCGGTAATAAAGACAAATTGACTTCTAGTATATTAAAATTACCAAGGACAATCATCTGATGCCTGTCGGCAAGAAAGTTGGAAGCTGACTGGATAGCAGATAAATGCTTTCAGTAAATGGTTATCTTGCAAGTGGGCGGAATATATGAACAGGTAATAAGGAAAGTGTTACCTGAGAAAGTTACTTTAGCGCAAATGAATTCGATATCACCGAATTCTTGAGTCAACCGCAAGTAATACTCCACCACCACCACCAAGAATAGGTAATGTTAAAGGAGTTACCTAAGAAACTTCCTTTTAAGCAAATTAATTCTATATCACCGAATTCTTAAAAGTTTATCTTATTTGCTGGGAGTTTTAAATCAATTGCTAGTAATAAATCGCCACCCCGCCGGTAAGGACGATCAAGTCTAAAGATTCTGTACTTACCTGGGAAAACCTCGGAGCTTAGAATATCCGGTTTTAACCAGGTTTTAGTAAACACAATTTCATGTGAACCAAATGAAAAGTTATCAGAGTACAATTTACTAAGCTTACTTCGTAGACCTCTAGTATTCTGATAAGATATAAGGAAAGGGAAGGTTAGTTTTTTGGATGCGCAGTGGGGGCAGTTAGCTGGGAAAGTTAAATAGGCGTTGGTCGTTTAGGCCAAGTGCTAGCCTGGTGTTCCTGGACAATTATATGCTCCTGCCTGAAACTGGCCGAGGAAATAGTGTCGAAGAACTCCATTGGGACACATATTTTTAAATGTCTATGAAAACTGTATTTCTGAGAATGAATTAATTGTCTTGAAAAACACCAGAGTTATGCTCAATGATCCATTTGCTCCCATCGTTCCTATGGCAGCTGTAGGATAGAGTGGTCTGATTTTGATTAAACTATCAGGATATGTTAATATAGTCATTAAATAGAGTTTTCTTGGAAATAAATAAAATATCTTAAAAAATGGCGAATTTATGTCACTTTTCCCCAATCGTTCCTATGGCAGTGTTCTGATGTAGTGTTCTGACTCCGGCCGTTCCGACTTATATACTACCTGCAATAGATTGAAGGATCGATGAAAAGTTTCAGCCCGATAGCTTTAAAACTGAGAGAATAGTTTACATAGCAACAGACAGACGGACAGACGGACATGGCTAGATCGAATCGGCTCGTGATGCTGATCAAGAATATATATACTTTATAGGGTCGGAAATGTCTCCTTCACTGCGTTACAAACTTTTGGTCAAAATTATAATACCCTCTGCAAGGGTATAAAAATGTCATGAATATGACCGATTACTATATCCTATAGCTGCCATACATAGATCGAACGGCTTAAAGGCAACTGGTCTGCAAGGGTATTCTAAGCTTCGGGTACCGAAGCTAGCCTTCCTTTCTTGTTGGACAATATTTTTTTTTTAAATCGGAATAATTCATTCTATAGCTGTCATACAAGCCTTCCTTTTTTTGTTTTTCTTCCGCACTGCTTCTTTAGAAAATGCTTCTGGAGTCGCTTAAGTCTATATAAATGAAGCGAATTCAAGCCGGGAGCGAACTAAAACAGAATAAACTCCCAGTCTCGTAAAGGGGTCTCTAGGAGGTGTTCTGCTTAACAAATCCCAGCATGGCATAGGCTTTAGGCAGTGAAGAATCCAGAGGTAGCAGGAAAGGCATTAAAATATACGCTATTAATGGCGATTCGATACGATCTGCATCTAAAATAAGACCAGAACCAATATAGCAAGGAAGAATGTAAACCAATTTTGGAAAGTTTCTTGAGCAACGCACTATGGCACTTTATCAATGGCTTTAGCAAAATCTGTGTATACTGTGTCTACTTGACAGCCGTGGTCAAAAGCTGCAATACAAAAATGACTGAATATGGCCTAGATAGACATTGTTGACCTATTTGGTATAAATCCGTGTTGATTTTGATCAAAATCAGATTTTAGGTGAAAGGTCAGCCGCTTTAGAATAATTCTTTCAAAAATCTTAGATGCATTGCTCTATAATTTGTAATATAATTTATAGGTTATGATGGCAACATTCCATTTTTTGATGAAATGCCCTGACGCAAGAGATTTAGATGAATAAGTTCAGAATTGGCTTACTCAATTCGTCTACGACTTTCTTCAGCAAGATTGGAGGACGCAGTCAGGCTTACAGCAGTTGTTGCACATTGATATGGCATACATTATGTCATCTTCAGTAAAATTAAGATTGCTAGAATTTTTTTTTTTTTCGCGAATCCCGTTGCACGTGATGCAACCCACCTCCCGCCAAACCGACCGAGGGGCGCAGCCGCATAACGTACGGCTCGATCGCGAAGATAGGACCGAGCATGCAGGGAAAATAGGAGAAAGATTTCGGGGAAAACTACATAGAATTGTGGTGAGTAAGATAGGTAAGAATCAGGGACTTAATATGCGTAAGGTCGTTAATAGAAGAAAAATCGGACGTTAGTTGGTGCACTACGTTGTAATCTGACCAAAGTACTCTAAAGGGCTCATGCAGGACATAATTCGAACTACTATGGTTTAAAGCTAGTGGGATAAAATTTCTTGTACGTCTACGGGGCACATTAAAGTTGATGCGTTCTAACAAGGCAGAACTATCAACCTCATTGTGTATAAGTTTGAGGATGAAAACTACACCAGGCATTGTTCTACGATTAGTTAGTGTGGGTCATGCTACTAAGCATGAGTCTACTAGAGTCAGATGGAAGTTGAAAGTTTGGTTCCCAGTTTAGGCCTCTAAGCGCGAAAATCAGAAATAATTTTTTGGTGAACTCCATACTGAGGACTCCAAACACATGATCCGTACTCAAGAATTGGCCGGACAAGCGAGACGTACAAAGTCTTAGTCACATAGGGGTCATTAAATTCTTTTGACCACCGATTTATGAATCCTAACACACCCATGACCTTATTTACCATGCATGAAATGTGGTCAGTAAATTTTAATTTGGCATCAAGTACGACACCAAGATCATCAACACGCGTGATTCTATCAAGAAAGACTCCGTCTAGAGAGTAAGCAGCAAACTGAGGATCTTTACTGTGAAATGTCATCAGTTTGCACTTAGAGCCGTTTAATTTTAGTGAATTTGCTTGACACCATGCCTGTAAGTAATAAAGATCGGCCTGTAAGACCGATTGACGTGAGGGATCATTATATTGAATACAAAGCTTGACATCGTCCGCGCACATTAGTACACGAGAATTAGGTACGACCGATGGAAGGTCGTTAATAAAGAGTGTGAACAGCAGTGGACCAAGGTGACTACTTTGAGGGACGCCCGAGGTGACATGGATTTCATCAGAAAGTGAGCTCTTGAAATGAACCCTTTGTGTTCTATTATTCAAGTATCTGCTGATCAATTTTAGTATGCCTACAGGGAAGCCCATTTTGTCAAGCTTTATTAAAAGAAGAGAGTGATTAACGGAGTCGAATGCTTTACTGAAGTCTGTGTAAATGACGTCCGTTCGAAAATTTGACGGAAGCCCTTGATAACAAAAGATTAGAGCTCGAAAAGATTAGTAGTCGTCGAGCGACGTTTCATAAATCCATGTTGGCATGGAGAAATAAAAGAGCAGCATTGGTGTTGCAATTAAGGGGTTATAAGTTTCTCGAAAAGCTTGGGGATAGCAGACAATTTAGAGATACCTCTATAATTGCATGCATCGCCTCGTTTACCTTTTTTATGGATAGGAATAACGTATGATTCCTTCCATATCCGAGGAAACGTTGAGGACTCGAGACACAGACTAAATAACTTAAGAAGAGGCTTGCTCAGGTAATCGGCGCAGTATCTAAGCACGCAGCCTGGTATACCATCCGGTCCTGGCGAAAAAGTTGGCTTAACCCGTTGAAGATCGGTTATAATCGAGCTTTCGTTAATGACGGGACAGAAAATTACATTAGACCTTGGGAGTTCCTGGGAATCCGTATGGTATAAATTTTTTTCGGGTTCATATGTGGATTTGAAAAATCTAGCAAAAAGATCGGCAATGGCCTGATCGGTGTTTGCCGATGAGTTTTCAAATGACATAGAGGATGGGAATAGAACAGACTTACGCTTGGTGTTAACAAAATTATAAAACTGTTTTGGGTCCTGAGTGAACTGGACCTTGCAACGAGATAAATAATTATTATAGCACTGAGCGTTTAGCACGGTGAAATTAGACCGAGCAGTTAAGTACTGAGCACATACCTTACTCGACACGGTTTCTTTAAAGTAAGTGTAAAGTCTAGTTTAAATTATTTTTAAATTTTTTAAATATTCGGTAAACCACGGGGGAGTTTCTGAATTAGGTGGATACCACAGCGGAACACATGAGTCAAAAAACATATTTAATTTTTTATAAAATAACTTAGCACACTTCACAATGTCGGTGCATGAGTAGAGGTCGGACCAATCATAGCCGGCTAAAAGAGAGTTTAATTTAAGGAAATCAGTATTCCGAAAGCATCTGGTTCGCGGGGCTTTCCTATTCGATTTGGAAACCTCGATTTCCACATTGTCGATTGTCATCTCGAAAGTGGGATGATAGTGATCTTCAGGTTGTGTTAGAGGGTTCTTGAGAGATTCTTGATAGAATCACGCTGTCCGGATCTAATACAAAGCACAGATCCAGTATGCGGCCTAAAGAGTTTAAAAGGGATGGAATAAAATTCCAAGTTTCCGAATCCTCCCAGTCACACAAAGGCTCGAAATTAGAGTAAAAAAGCTGGCGAAGAGATTAATACTCCCTGAAGCAAAGCTAGCTGAAAGCGACCCAAATAACATAGTTGACAGTATATAGTATGCTGTAGTCTCTTTCAAGTTGATAAAACTTAATTCCCGTTTAGAATTAATTAGAATTCCCGTTAGTAATGGGTATACAATTTTCCGCCTGACTGATTGCAGGACATAGTATACTTTTTATGGAATTTATACCAGGGCAATCTATACGTGTTGCTCTTTTTATGCGACCCTCATCTAAAAAGATTTACTGCAGTATGGTATGGAAATGTATCAAATGTAACATTGTGTTGCGAAGTATTAAAAGTCAACGAACGGCAAGCGGTCCCGGGCCGTGCTTTCGTTAAAAATGACGATGAAAAACTGAAGCTAGAGAAAGGGCAAACGGTCCTGAATTGGACGTGCGATCGTAACGGAAGACGAATATCTAATGTAATATGTAAATGATAGAGCTTAGGCAAAGGGCCGTGCCAATGAAAGAATAAAAAGAAAAAAAATAAATGAAGTAAATTTATGGGAGTCTTAAGTAGGACTTAAATTCAGTTCTGACTCTGGCTGCATAACCAAACACCCATACCAAAAATTTTATGAGGCACATGTATGTTTCACGGCATAAAAGTTGACGAGTGTGGAAAGAGCCACCTATTAAGTTTGCCGAGATTAAAGTCACCAACAACGCACAACTGTTCAGATTGGCGCAGTTCCTGGTGAATATGCAAGACATTTTCTATGTGCAACTCATACATCCCACATGCGCTGTTGGGCGGTATATAAGAGGCAAATAGATATATGGACTCAGTAGGTTCAACCATCAGCACTGGAAGTTGTTCCAGACATGTGTCATCATGGTGTAAATGTACTGAACTGCAGTGCAAACTATGACGCACAGCAATTATAACACAACCTCCCCCAGAGCGCTACGTGTTAACAGCGACCCTGTCTTTACGAAAGACCTTGAAGAGGCTAGTGTCGACAAATTCAGCTCCATATAAACATGTGTTGAGCCAAGTCTCAACCAGAACTATGACATCATAGTCGCAGTCCGCGTCCGCCTGAAAAACTGTGTGCGCATTAATACGCATCTCAAAAATATTTTGGTAGTATATGCGAAGTGGCTTCGAACTGCGAACAGTTGTAGCAACCCTCGCAGATGAAACGGTCTTTCAAGAAGCAGCCAGTGATGGCGCCGCATCGGCATCCAGATGACCGAGAGAGCGATGATAAGAGATGCCGATCAAGTGTAAGCAATGACATTCGAATAGCGGTGGCGGCGGCGAAGTCCAAAGCGTTGAGACCTCCACACGATGAAGATAAGCACGCCAATGAGAGCATTTGATACGACGCTACACGATTAAACAAACGAGAAACGAACTCAGTCGATGAGAGCGCCGGAGGTTATGAAAGCGCAGTGAAGAGTGCGAGAGTGCAAATGCAGCGATATGCAAAAGGCCAAGCATATCCAGCAGCTGGAGAGAGATGCGGATAAATAAATGATAAATGTATTGTTACTCATTAGTTTTTTTTAATGGGGGAGATATTTATGAGTAATAAATTTTGTTCCCGGTTTGAGAATGAACAGCGAAGTTGCGAAGAGTCTTCCAAATCCAAACCAATTCCAAATTTTTTAATAAAACAAAATTTGTTACAGTTATTAAGCCTTAATGGTCGGGGCACTTGACCATAACGATTTTATACCCTTACAGATGGTATTATAATTGTAACCGGAATCTTGCAACGAAGTTAAAGAAACATCTACAACCCCATAACGTATAAATATTCATGATCAGTATCACTAGCCATGTCCGCCTGTTCTGGCTGTCCTTCTGTCTGGAAAAAAAGTCGTTATTTCGAAATTGTTTAAGATAATTAATTGGTTCTTTATAAATCACTTTTTATTACCTATGTTAACCTATCCTGAAAGTTTTATGAATATCGGATAACTATATCCAATAGCTGTCTTGGGAACGATGGGAGAAAAGTCACCATAACACTGAGTTTTATCAATATAATTAATATTTACATAATCGAGGTGGATTCAAGTTAATAAAGGTAAACCATTCCAGATATATCTAGAAAATTAAAAAATTATATTTGAGTCTACACTAGCATTTTCATTGAAAAAAGTATCGATTGAGTTAATAGACATCAGATTGCCTGGTAACGTATGTTGTATCTGGAAACGAAATCGTCAATATCAAAATTTTTGGCTGCCAAAATAGCCCGATCTATCACTGAGCCAGTTATGATTCAAGTAATTACTCTGTATATCCGGAAATTAAATCAATTTAATTTTTCCCTGAAGAAATTGTCTTGTAGTTGGCGTTGAGGCATTTGACTGGAAAACTAGAAAGGAAGGCTAGCTTCGGTACCCGAAGCTTGGAATACCCTTGCAGACCAGTTAACTTAAAACTGTGCGATCAATTGTATGGCAGCTATATTAGGATATAGTGATCCGATTTTTGGGTTTTTAAATTTCTAAATCGGCTTTACTGTCTATGAAAACTGTTTTTCCCAAGAATGAATTAATTGTCTTGAAACACACCAGAGTTATGCTCAATGACCCATTTTCTCCCATCGTTCCTATGGCAGCTATAGGATATAGTTGTCCGATTTCGATAAAACTTTCAGGATATGTCAAAATTGCTATTAAAGAAAGTTTACCAAGAAATAAATATGATATGTGATGTAGTATTCCGATTCCGGCCGTTCCGACTTACATACTACCTGCAACAGATTAAAGGGTCGGTGAAAAGTTTTAGCCCGATAGCTTTAAAACTGAGGGACTAGTTTACATAGCAACGGCCAGACAGACAGCCAGACAGACGGACATGAATAGATCGACTCGGCTGGTGATGCTGATCAAGAATATATATACTTATACTTTATACTTATACTTATACTTATACTTATACTTATACTTATACTTATACTTATACTTATACTTATACTTATACTTATACTTATACTTATACTTATACTTATACTTATACTTATACTTATAATTATAATTATAATACCCTCTGCAACGGTATAAAAAGAAAATCAAAATTATACAAACTTGAAAATTACAAACCGGTAGAAAACAAGAACACACCACGGCCTCTAAGGCTACGAACCAGATATCCTAGTGCGTTCTCAGAAAGTCAACTTGATCAACTTGGAGTGTTTCGTAACAAATAATATAATATTAGAAAAAAAAACTTTAAAATTCGAATAATTTAAAAAAAGGAACACTAAAAAAAATGTCAATAGTTTTACAAGGTGACACGAGGAATTTATTTAAGCAAAAAAAATATAACATGTTCGCGCTTCCTAATTAACAAAATTTTCAGGATGAAAAAAGCTTAAGACTCTAAAGCATGAAATTTACAATTTGAGGAGGCGATGGGCGTTGCACCGAAAAGAAAATAAACTTCATCTCTGTCATGCGTTTTATGATGTTTTGGGTATATTTCCTGATTTGCGGCATGGGTGAAATCCCCTTGAGTAGTGGTTAGTCGCTGTGCCTCGTTAATCAAGGTTTATATCTGTTGCCTGACCTTTTCGTCCATATTTCTGTTCGGTTCGAACTGTATTTGTATTCTGAGATGTGTCTGTGATCTGTTGCTCCTTTCGCTCCCTTCTGGGTCAAGTACTGGGGGTTGGCCATACGACCAGTCGATGTCTATTATACCAAGGAACTAAAACGCAAGTATTAAAAGGCGAAAGAAAATAAGGTAAGATAAAATGTTCCTAAAACTATTGGTCTCAGATATGCACATTTTTTTTTAAGGTTTCGGTTTAATGATTTCTTGAATTTCGAGCTTCCGTCGCCAAAAATCACTTTTAAATGACTTCCTTTACTTATACAATTTTATGTAATTTTGTCTCACATATCGGCTAAATTATTATATTTACTTATTGTTTTTATGGTAATTTAATTTCAATTTTGTATTATTTGGATTTTGTGGAATTGTATTTTCATTTAAATTCGATTTAAATTTTTCTTATTTGGATTTCTTGGCCTTTTTATTTGTACATAAGTTCTTTTAATAATTTGTTTTTGAATTATTGGCCTTTTAATTTTTTCTTTTTAATTGAATTTAATTTAAATTTTGTCTTGTTCGTTGGAATTTCTTGGATTTTCCTTTTTAGACCCTGTACCCAAAGGGTAAAGGGTATATTAAGTTTTTGCAAATGTATGTAACAGGCAGAAGGAGGCGTGGCAGACCCCACAAAGTATATATATTCTTGATCAGCATGGCGAGCTGAGTCGATATAGCCATGTCCATCTGTCCGTCCGGATGAACACACGGATTTCAGCAACTGTAAGAGCTAGAGGAACCGTATTACCAGTGTAGATTCTCCTAATACTGAAGCAACTGAAGTTTATTTTTTAAGTCGGCGCCACGCCCATCGCCAAATTGCATTTTAATTTTTGCACTGCCCTGCACTGCACAATTTTCAAGCTAAAATTAAAAAAAAAAAAATACACATGCAATTGGAACATAGATTTCTACGGATCCAATCATCAAGATTGGTTAATTAGAAAGCGCAAAATAAATACGCAAAGCTTACAGGCACTAACAACAAGCTCAATGAACGGTAAATCGCTTGCGCTCGGTGGTTAATTTTTCTCGGAAATGCCGCTGAGAACGCACTACCTGCATATACATATATATGTGTGTGCGCCTTCAATATATTTATATTGTATAAGCTACTCGTTTCAAAAAGTATATGGAGGTGCAATAGGTATGACGTCTGGCTGATACAACGGAAGTTCCAGGTTCGAGCCCCAGACCAGACTCGGTATTTATTTATTTGTTTTTTTGGTTTTCATTTATTTAGCTTATAGCCAAATTGGTACAGGGTCTTTGACAGTCGGGAAACTCGACTGTAACGTTCTTTCTTGTTTTTCCTGATGTAGCAAAACACAAAGACGTTCATGAGCTCAACACTACGATTCAAATTGGTATCCTAGGGCAGTTGTGTTCAAATAAGTCAGTCGATACTGTTATTAATCTAGATGACGTGGTCAATTATAAAACAAAATTTTTCCTTTCATTGAAATTACCTTGATTATCATCTCATAATTTACAATTAACAAGAACGAAAGGCTAGCCTCGGTGCCCGAAGCTTAGAATACCCTTTAAATCGTTTGTATGGCAGCTATGGGATATAGAAATCCTTTTTTTGGTTTTTAATTTTCTTAAACGGCTGTAATGTCTATGCAAACTGTATTTCTCAAGAATGAATAAAATGTCTTGAAAAACACCAGAGTTATACTCAATGACCCATTTTCTCCCATCGTTCCCATTTCAGCTATAGGATATAGTGGTCCGATTTTGATGATACTTTCAGAATATGTTAAAATAGTCATTAGATAGAATTTCCTAAAAATAAATTAATTATCTTGACAAATGGCGAATTTTTTCAATTTTTCCAATACTTTTGATTTCCGACTACAATTCCCTGTGCACTTGGCTTTTGCAATGACCATTCAAAATCGTAAGGTCAATCATTTGACTGGAAATAATTTGGAATTTCCGTGTTGTTCGCATGGTAACTTATATGTACCAAGCTTTGGAGCATATCCAAAAAAACGAAAAATATAGTTTACCAATTTTTGAATCAAATAAATAAAACTTGAATTATTGAAAAAATGTTCATATTTGTGTTTTAATTATTGCTCAGCGAAACTGACAGGGTAAAAAAAAACAAGAAAGGAAGGATTCCTTCTGTGCCTGAAGCTTAGAATACCCTTACAGACCAGTTGTTTTAAAACCGTTCGATCGTTAGTATGGCAGCTATAGGATATACATATATTCCCGATTTTTGGTTTTGAAGTTTCTAAAAGCGGCCTTTATGTCTATAAAGTCTATATTTTCCAAGAATGAATTCATTGTTTTCTAATTCACCAGGGATATGCTCAATGACCCATTTTCTAACATCGTTTCTATGGCAGCCATAAGATATGGTGATCTGATTTTAATAATATCCGGATAAGTTAAAATATTCATTAAATAGTGATTTCTAAAGAATGAATTAGTTATCTTAAAAAATGGCGAATTTATGGCTATTTTTCCCAATCGTTCCTATGGCAGCTATGTGATGTAGTGTTCCGATTGCTGCCGTTCCGACTTATATACTACCTGTAATAGAAAGAAGGGTCGGTGCATCCCGATAGCTTCAAAACTGAGAGACTAGTTTACATAGCAACCGACAAACGGACAGACAGACGGGCGGACAGACAAGGCTAGATCGACTCAGATGGTGATGCTGATCAAGAATATATATACCTTATTGGGGCGGACATGACTCCTTCAGTGCGTTACAATCTTTTGGCCAAAATTATAATACCCTCTGAAAGGGTATACAAAATTGGGTCTTTTAAAAATTAGGGCTGTTAAAGTATACATATTCTTGATCAGTATCACCAGCCGAGTCGATCTAGCCATGTCCGTCTGTCTGTCCGTCTATCTGTCTGTTGCTATGTAAACTAGTCTTTCAGTTTTTGAGCTATCGGGCTGAAACTTTACTCAGGGCCTTCTTTCTGTTGCAGGTGGTATTTAAGTTGGAACGGCCGGAATCGGAACAGTGCGTCATTTAGCTACCATAAAAACGATTGGGAAAAAGTGGTATAATTTTAGTATTTTTAAAGATATTTGATTCATACTCATTTAATGATCATGAAAATCGTACCACTAATCCTGTATCTGCCATAGGAACGATTGGGAAACTACAAACTTTCCGATTTTTTAGAGATATTGCATTGATTCTTTGGATATAACCACCTGATATTTATTTTCGCTATATATTCAAGCTTCTTCAAAATTGCGCATATATATTCCATAGCTGTCATGGGGTCGATTGGTATCTTTGGTATATTTAATATATTTTTATACCCTTGCAGAGGGTATTATAATTTTGACCAGAAGTTTGTAACTCAGTGAAGGAGACATTTCCGACCATAAAGTATATATATTCTTGTTCAGCATCACCAGCCGAGTTGATCTAGCCATGTCCGTCTGTCTGTCTGTCTGTCTGTCTGTCCGTCTGTCCGTCTGTCCGTCTGTCCGTCTGTCTGTCTGTCCGTCTGTCTGTCTGTCTGTTCAATTTGTTGCAGGTTATATATAAGTCGGAACGGCCGGAATCATAAGACTACATCACATAGCTGCCATAGGAACGATTGGGAAAAAGTGCTATAAATTTGCCATTTTTGAGGATAACCAATTCATTATTTAGAAATCCATTTTTAATGACGATCTTAACATATTTTGACAGTTTCATCAAAATCGGACCACTATATCCTATAGCTGAAATGGGAACGATGGGAGAAAATGGGTCATTGAGTATAACTCTGGTGTTTTTCAAGACATTTAATTCATTCTTGAGAAATACATAGAAATGCATAGACATTAAAGCCGTTAAAAAATTAAAAAATTAAGCAAAAACGGAAATAGTTTATTATTGCAACAAAACTAAAGTCATACTTAATGGAAGTTACCGACAGGTACAAAGGTCCTTTGGACGAGTAATAACCGAAAATTGCAAAGTCTTTCCAAAAACAGGTATATATGTTTGATATGCGAAATATGCAATATTACAAAGTAACAGGTACTTTTTGGAAATATTGCGTTATCACAGGTATTTCGGAATGCTTAGTGTCAAGAAGGGTTTGTCCCAAAGGGTTAAAGTATTGGATATTACCTATCGGGTATGTGCCTAAATATTTTAAAGAAGGCATAATCCTCGGATTATTATATTTATGTAATGCAATGTAGTGTTAAAAAATAATACAGGTTTAACCGTATACATAGTGACGAATTTTTGGTAAGTAAAGTACATTTTCAAAGGTATCCTTTTATTTTAACTGCAATAATTGTGGTATATTTGTTTGATACATTTTAAATTAAAAGTTCAACTTCTTGGTGAACATTAATTATCTAAATTTCACAGAATTCCATTTATTTATATTTTGCAAATAATTAAATTATCAAAAAAGTTATATTTAACAAAAATTATAACATCTACAAAAAATTAAAAATACAATTTTTTAAATACGAAAATGCAGATTTCATAAATTTCATGAGATCGTATTTCAAAATAAATTTTCAATATTAATAAAAATTGTTTTATTAATCAATTAATTAAGAATTTAAAAAATTGTATTTATATTCAATTATTATAATGCATATTTGGCTAAAACATATATATATTTTTTTTTCAATTTTGTATTATTTTTTATTTGCATATAAAAGAAAATTCCTCGAAAATCAACAATGTCCCAGGAGCAGCGGCATCAGGCTGCATTAAATTGCAGCCGAGCACGGTATATGCAAAACTCGTCCCAGCTTAGGGCTTCTAATTCCGAGCGTATCGCCAGGGTTCGCGCTACCAACGACGAGCTGCGTGAAGAATTTTGAGCCCGTGATACTGCCGCCCACTCACAGCGGAGGCGTAGTGAGCGAATTCGTTCTTTTGATAGAACTCGTGACACTGCTGCACGTTCGACACGTAGGTAAAACATAGGGGAAGAGGACGAGAGCGGAATCGGGACGCAGTTGCGCGCGCTATTCGTCCGAGGAGCGGGAACGAGAGTAGGTGCAAAATACTGCTGACCATGCTGATCGGAGGACCAATCCCGAATTCCGGATACCTGAGCGGAATCGGGACGCAGTTGCGCGAGCCCAACACCGACAGGACCCTGAAAAACCCGATCCCGAGCGGAATCGGGACGCAGTTGCGCGCGCTATTCGTCCGAGGAGCGTGAACAAGAGTAGGTGCAAAATACTGCTGACCATTAGGAATCAATTTAGGAATCAAAGAACAGCGAGGGAACAACATAATCAAAACATTAAGGAAGGACCAACGGAAATTTGTGTATGCTGTGGCGAGACATGGTTCCCATCTCAGGTAAGTGGTTTAAGATTATTGGCTATCCCTACGAAATTCCCTAGTATGAATGTAGGCAACGCATTTTATCTGTCCAATAAGTTTCTCAATACGTCCGGCAAATACAAATTTTGCTGCAGTTGTCGCCGATCTGTGTCTTTAGGTAGATTACCTACTCTTTGCTTAACAAATGGTATTTCACCGAGAATTCCTTTTATGCGAATCATTTCTCTCGGATATGAAGGGCAATGTGGAATAAGTGGGGCTGTAGTTAATGTCCCAATTTCTTTTTGTCCGACAAGCTTTACGCTTGACAAAGACCCATAGGAACTTTTGTTTCCCACTATTTCTTGTGGTGAAATATTTAAAGCAAGCACGGCCTATTCCAGAAAAGCGAGATCCCAAATTCGTTTTTACGACCGTCGCTGCGCTGTAGTTCCCAAGGTGTTGTATATGTACAAATTCTATGAGATGCAACGCATCCAAAATTCCATTTCAATTGCTTTACGCAAAAAATCTGGTGCAGTGACGGCTGGGAATTTAAGGGACGAATCGTTTGTTGACAAACTTGTGCAACACGATGATGGCTACCATATCCTTAAGGGATTACGTTCCGCTCCAGCTCATTGGGAAGCTGAAAAAAAAGTTCTTGCCATGATAAGACAATTTGGGTTGTCTACTTTTTTCATTACCCTTTCCGCTGCTGAAACTAAGTGGAATGAACTTTTAGTTATCCTTTCCCTTCTTTTGGACAATAGGCGTTTAAGTGAGGAGGAAGCGGCAGGGCTTTCCAGCTCCGAAAAGGCTCGGTTAATCCGATCGGACCCTGTGACGTGCTCTAGATATTTCGATAATAGTTTAAGGCAACTTATGAAATTGTCCAAGAGCTACGATATTTTTGTGGAATTTACCCTTTCCCACTACTATTGGAGAATTGAATTTCAGCACAGAGGGTCTCCGCATTCTCATGGCATGTACTGGCTTGCTGGTGCTCCAAAGCTCGATGATACAGAAAGTACCGAGCCAGTAATAAACTTTATTGATAGGTTTATTACTACTAATGGAGGCGATCCGGAATTACTAGATGTACTTCCGTATCAAAGACACAAGCATAGTTCCTCATGCCTAAGAGAACTGCGTGGTCAAGAGTTCTGCCGATTTAATATGCCTTTCCCTCCTATGCCAGAAACAATAGTATTAAGTCCACTGGAAGACAGCGAAGCTAATGTAAATGAATATAGAGGTTTGTTTAAAAAGATTAAGGATATTTTAAAAGTTTGTCCCGATGAAGAAGCATCTAGCTATAATAATTTTGAATATTTTCTGGCCCATTTAGAAATAAGTTTTGAAAATTATAAGTTCGCCATCCGGTCAAGTTTAAAAAAGCCACAGATATTTCTGGGAAGACGATTTTCAGATCGATTGCTTAATGCATATACTAGAGATATTTTAGGCTTACATAAAGCAAATAGGGATATTCAATTTATCCTAGATGCATACGCCTGTTGTAGTTACATAATTAACTACATAAATAAAAGTAACAGGGGCGTGTCGCAGTTGCTTCGTGAAGCCATGACTGAAATAAGTCAATGAAATATTTCTATTAAGCGAAAATTGCAGCACCTTGGCAGCAAGTTCATAAACGCTTCTGAGATATCAGCCCAAGAAGCAGCTTACAATATCTTGGGCTTGCACATGTCGGAGACAAGTGAAGGAACTATTTTTATAAACACTTGCCATCCAGACAAACGAGTCAGCATAGTTCGATCTACTGCCGAGTTAGATCGACTACCCGAAAACTCGACAAATATCTTTGAGCGAAATTTGCTTGACCGCTATGTGCATTTAGAAAGACTTTGTCTGACCGAATTTGCAGCATGGTACAAATATATCAAGCCGAACGCACGATCAGCCCAGCCAAATGAAGAAAATGCTGGAGAGATTATTGGGGCAGAAGAGGATGAGAACGTTACCGAACAAAGCTACCATCTGATGGATGGGAGTGGGTGCGTAAAAAGACGAAAGCACCCTTTTATTCTTAGATGGGTTCGCTTTAGCTTAAAGTCTTCCCCTTCTGACTATTTTAGAGAGCACATAATGCTTTTCTATCCTTGGCGAAATGAAGAAACCGAACTCATTACCAACGATAACGAAAGCACATTCATAAATAATAATGCTGTGATTAGAACAAACAAACAGCAATATGATGTGTTTGGAATTGGAGAGAGTTCTGAAAGGTTTGCAACAGGATAGAGATGAAAATGCTCCAAATCCGGAAAGGTCCTGCCTCCCAATATATTGATGAAGAGTTTCCGGCATTGGCTGTACTAAATGGTGACCCGAATGACGGGACGATGTTGCAGAAAATAACCCTGAGCAAGATGGCAAACTTCAAGTATGTTAATTAGACTTCCCCCCTTAGTTTCCCGAGATGATCTGTGCTCGCTAACCAGATCCCTCAATTGCAAACAACGAGAATATTATGCTCATGACATGCACAATGTGGCTAGTAAAAAAAATGTGTATGAATACGTTGGAGGAGGGGCCGGAGTAGGAAAAAGCAGACTGATATCTACTATTTATCAGTCTGTAACTTGGCGAGCAAATAAGATTCCGGGGGCGACCGATTCAGCAAAGGTCTTATTATGTGTTCCAACTGGAAAAGCTGCTTTTGGAATTTCAGGACTTACTCTTCATTCCGTGTTCTCCCTTCCAATTAACCAGTCGTCAGGGCCTTTTAGGCCTTTAAGCAATGATAATTTAAACATTATTCATTGAAAGTTGATTGATCTCCAATTAATTATAATTGATGAAATCTCCATGGTCGGTTCAAAAATGATTTCCTTTTTGGACCAACGGCTTCGACAAATTTTTAGAACAAACGACAAATTATAGTTTTTGGAGACCTTAAGCAGTTTTCACCAGTTGGAGATAGTTGGATATTTTCGGATAGGACAAATAATTCATATAGCGTTCCGGCAGGAACTAACTTGTGGGATAATTTTATGTTTTTCGAGCTCACAGAGATCATGCGGCATCGCGGGGACCATGCCTTTGCCTTGGCCCTAAACAACATGTCAGAAGCCAATATGACAGCTGCTGATAAAGAGCTCCTAAATCAAAGAGATATTCCACTTAACGAAGTTCCCGATGACGCCATTCATTTGTTTTGGTCAAATGATGAAGTCAACCATTTTAACATCCTTAAACTTGCCCAAATAGAAACAGAGGAGTTTGTATTTGTTAGAGCGAAATTGAGAAAATACGCTAAGACATGTCCAAACTATGAAAACCTCTGAAACTCAGGGGTTGCCATATAGTTTCCATCTGAAAACTACGGCAAAATATATGGTCACCGTCAATATTGACACCACCGACGGTTTAGTTAATGGAGCAAATTGATCATTGCAATTTAAATGGATGAGAACTAGTGACAAGACTTTGGATTAACTTTTTCCTACCCACAGTTGGAGCCCTCGCTAGGTCGAGGTTTCGAACAGTCCTCATCCCGAATGGACTACAATTTTAAAAGACGCTCGAGTTTTCAATGTGGTAGAACTGAGCATGTTTCCGTTGACCGAAAACAATTTCCAGTTGTCCCTGCTGAGGCTATTACCATCCATAAAACCCAAGAAGCAACCTATAGTAAAGTCGCAGTGTATCTTAAAAGAGGCATTAGGCGAGCTTCGCTGTACGTAGGATGTAGCAGAGCAACGAGCGCATCTGGACTTTTCCTTATAGGCTACTTTGTTCCTCCAACAAGATTTGGATCTACAAATGTTCAAAATGATCTTCAAAGTCTTAGAGAGGAAAAGTCTTTGAATACGCTATACAAGTCTTTTGTTAACGGATCAGAAGCAATCACCTTGTATTATCACAATGTTAAGTGTATTCGCAGTCATCGCGAAGATATTATTATCGATGAAACTATAGCAAATGTTTCGTCGAAACTTGGACTTCCTAGCGAAAATTGTTTTTTAAATGATTTTGACATAATGAGAAGACTTGATGGCAATCGATCGAATTGTGCTGGTAAAAATGGAATTCTCATTTTTGCCAAGCATAGTATATCTGATAATGTGGTCTTTCTGTTTGAGATAATTAAGTCGACAAACCCAAGGTCCATACGAGTATATCAATCGATTGATTTTAAGTATTTGGATACATCATTTATAGTTGTATATAGGAATCCAAGTTTTCCAGTCACAAGATTTCGAAATGAAATGATTGCGGATATAAAAAGAGTTCCCGAAATGAATAGCAATAGTAAACTGGTAATACTAGGTGATTTTAATATTTGCAGATCTACCAGAAGTGATCAAATAGAGGAGACTTTTAATGGATATGGCCTTTTACCAATTAATAATTATCCAACCACAAAACATTTAACACAAATTGATTGGATATTTGCTGATAATCGGTTAAAAGATCCTGTAGCTCTTACCTACCAGACCCCTTATAGACATAATGATAGGATATTCCTTAAATATAGTTTATAGATAAGTTATTTATATATTTCTTTATTCTACTAGTATTTACTTATAAGTGATTGTAAATATATATATATATATATATATATATATATATTCAATCCTTTATATCAAGGCCAATCAAATGNATAGTTATTAAAAAATTGTATTATCCTTTAGTGCAATATAGGTAATAAGTAATTGTAAAATTCCCGCTCTTGGATTGAGACCTTGTCGTGGTGAGGGTGCTGAGTATGTGAAATTCCAAATAAATATCACAGAAACCAGCAGCAATCCTTTTGTTTTAATCGGGTAGTTTAAAATTTTTTTATAATTAAATAATCTTGAATCTGCAAGGATATTCAAAGCTTCGGTTACCGAAGCTAGACTTCATTTCTTGTTAAATATCAATTAGGTGATTGTCAATCGGGATATAAGGTTCTCTTGCTTTTCTTCTTTCCATTTTTAAATAAAACGAGTATTTGGTAGAATTTATTTTCAATTTGCGTTTTATTGAACGATTTTTGTGTGGTTCTGATGTTGGGTTGCTTAAGACTGCTGTGGTGAGAAGGAAAACTTAACTTAACTTAACTTAAATTTAATTATTGGTAAAATTGTACTCTGAACGGGAAATATCACCAATTCGACCCTTGCAACTCCAATTTCCAATAAATTTATTTGCGTTGCGTTTGTTTTATTAGCGGTTTTAAAGCTCTGTATGCACGAACTCGCTAACCGCAGATTGCCAACAAATTCTTGCTCCTCCCCTTTACAAAGTTTTGTATTTTAAGAGCGTTGCCAGATGAGCTTTGTTAGATCGTAATTAGATTAACATTTAATTGTTTAGTTCATTTCCCCAAACTTTCTTCCCCCTTTAAAAGGATCCGCTTTCAATCATATCTGATTGGAAGAAGTGCGATCTTTAGGATAGGACAACGTAGACATCCTCATTTCGTTTGAAGCTCCACGACTCTGACCTTGCCATCTGGTTCAGGGATCTGTGTTGCTTTGCCTCGGCGATATTTTTGAGCAGTATTGTTTTTCCAGAGTTTTCTGCAGCTTCCCAAAGAACACTAAAATGAGGGGCCCTTGGTGGTATGAATTTAAAACCCTTGCTGACAGTGTAGTCGTTAATCTGCTTTACTGCACCTGGAATCAAGGTGTGTAGTTGAAGCTCTGCAGGTTTAGCCGCAGCGCCTACAAAGTTCGTTGCTTTATAGCAATAAATTCGTTTGTGCCCTGAAGTGCCATAAACCTTCGAATACATAGAAAAAATGTCTTTATTCTACATATCGGTGACTAATTCGATTTAAATTTATTGAGATGCAAAAAAAATTAATATTACAGCCTTTTCCCTTATTTTATAAGACGTCATAAAAGGCCCACAAAAGTCCACGCCAGTTACAAGATATGGGAGCCCAGCACGAAGCCGACCTGCGGGAAGACTTCCCATAACCTGCTGCATTAGAAGCGGTTTACATAAAAAGCAATTTCCACAATTTTTCTTTTATTAGATAAATAGTGTAACCGCTGGTCCCAAAAATTTGTACGATGGGAAAACTTAACATATAAGAGTCAAGCGAATTTCTCTTGGTAGGATTGCTTAAAATTTGGCATCGAACGGTATCTAAGCTTTAGCTAACCTTTTGCCTACTGTTCAAACATCAACACTGACGTTGTCTAATTGCATTGTCTGAATGAACGGTGCGAGATATTATGAAAGGCTGACTTTTGAATTTGTGATCCGTCAGAACGTCGCATTTAATTCTGTGGCTGGTTCATGAACAACGTTGTTAGGAACGAGATGGCAATTGGCAGAAAGTACGATAAACATAAGATAGAATGCTCCGAATGCGTAAGTAGGAGGATGATTTGTTGATGACCTGTTGGATTATCGAAGTTTCATTATTACACACTAGCTAGGCTTTTTTCAAAACTTCAATTGGCAACGGCTCTACCAAATGAGGCAAATGATCTCGGTTTTCTTTGAGAAAAGATGGCGACATGTAAGTCTTCAAGTCATCCGTGCTGCAGCCACTCGATATGATATCTGCTGGATTCTTGGCTGATTTCACATGTCGCCACTTCACGTCTTTGTTATCTTCCCCTAGTTCGATTACCGATTCGCCACAAAACAGTTGAGTTGTGAAGGACGCATGGGCATTAAACCACGATTTTCGAATCCGTCAAAAAGTATATATTTTGTATCTAAGTGCAAGCTTAAGGTGAAACTTAAATAATGTAGTTCTTAGCAAAACAAGTGCACCCATCTCTAGTTTAGGCAGTGATTGTACCTTCATATGTGCTATATTTGAATTAGCTATCAGCTAGTGAACTTCAACCATGTCTCTTATTTGAGTGCAAAGATAAAGCCCATAGGCGCGCACAGAAGCATCTTCGCTCCTATTTTTAAGTGAAATGTTAAGCTATGTTTATGTTTGAAGACGTAATTCTTTCTGCACCTCAATCCAATGTTCAACAGATTTTTGGCACTGACCGTCATGCCAGTCAATACCGATCAGAACTAAATCGTTCTGAAAAATCTTGCACCGAATAATAATTGGTCCGATCAATCATTCAGACAAGGTCTTGATGATATGGCATCTCGTAGTCGAGATAACTGACGAGTTATTGCTAAACTTCGTCATTGTTAATCCTGCCATGTCCAGCAATAAAACAAGTTAGAACATTAAAGTCGAGTATCCCAACTGTTAAATACCCTGTACCAATTTTGTTAGAAGCAAAATAAATCAATAATGAAAAAATAAACACAAAATATCCCAGGGACGTCCGGGTTATAATCCAGATTTCTTAACTATTACATCACCAAATACATTTTGAAGCAAACAAATAATTTAGTAGAAATATATTTAAGGCAAATGAAGGTAGTGCGTTTTTAGCGGCATTTTTCCACATTTTTCCAGACCCATTTTTCCCCTTGATCCTATGGCAGCTATAGGATATAGTGGTCCCATTTGATCAAATTTTCGGAATAGGTTAACATAGTTATTTAAAACTGATTTATAAAGAATCAATCAATCCTATTCGATAATTACCTGCTCGCCGTGCGGTTGAATTTCGTGTTTTGTTCATTTCAAAGGGCAAAATTGCACAATAATTTAATAAACTTCATACCAAAAAGCTTTAACCAACAATGGCTGCTCAGTTTATGAATCGCATCGGTCAGTTGGGCCTAGGAGTGGCCGTTTTGGGCGACGTTGTGAACTCGGCGTTATATAATGTGGAAGGTGGTCATCGGGCGGTGATCTTCGACCGATTCACCGGCATCAAGGAGCACGTCGTCGGCGAGGGCACACATTTCTATATCCCGTGGGTGCAGCGTCCCATCATCATCACCGGCAGCAAGCATTTGCAGAACGTCAACATCACGCTTCGCATCCTGTACCGCCCCATTCCCGTGCAGCTGCCCAAGATCTACACGATCCTCGGCCAGGACTACGACGAGCGAGTCCTGCCCTCCATCGCCCCCGAGGTTCTGAAGGCCGTTGTGGCCCAATTCGATGCCGGCGAGCTGATTACCCAGCGTGAGATGATATCGCAGCGCGTTTCGCAGGAGTTGACTCTGCGCGCCAAGCAGTTCGGCTTCATTCTGGACAACATCTCTCTGACACACTTGACCTTCGGCCGGGAATTCACGCTGGCCGTCGAGATGAAGCAGGTGGCCCAGCAGGAGGCCGAGAAGGCCCGCTTCGTGGTGGAGAAGGACGAGCAGCAGAAGCTGGCCTCGATCATCTCCGCTGAGGGTGATGCCGACGCCGCCGCTCTGCTGGCCAAGTCGTTCGGCGAGGCCGGTGACGGTCTGGTGGAGCTGCGTCGTATCGAGGCCGCCGAGGACATCGCCTACCAACTATCGAGGTCGCGCGGAGTTGCCTACTTGCCCAGCGGCCAGAGCACGCTCCTCAACCTGCCCGCGAACATCGCTCAGTAATTGGGTGCGCCTAGTTCCGTTAAGTTGTAACTACATATACATAGCATTTACTAAGTACTTTTCGATTTTGTTTATGCTGAAATATGTACTAATGTAAATTGTTCGCTCGCCCGACTGACAGGTGAAAATGAAGCAAAATTTGTACTTAAGCGGTGTTTTCCATTCTCTTCCCCGGTCGCACTGCGGCTCAACATTTGTTGTTCCCGTCAGGGTCGCTCGGGTGCGCGTCCAGTTGGTCCATAATATCTGCCGCCGACTGAATCGATTCCAGTCAATCGAGGAAACGCAGATCACACGAAAATTTCATTATGTGAACAAACAATCAATTATCTTTAAAAATGTCGAGTTTACGACATTTATGTTATCTGATTCTGATTCTGAATCTGATATATATTTGCCGTATATACCTGCAACACATAGAAGAGTTGGTGCAAAGTTTCAGCCCGATAGCTTTAAAGCTTTATGGGGCCGCAGATATATACTTCACTGCGTAGCAAACATGTGTTCAAAATTATAATACCCTCTGCAAAGGTATAATGACATTTTGAAAACCTAGTTACTCCCGCACTACACAACAGTTATGTCAGCAGAAATCATTGCCATACTAGATGCAAAAGACCTTATAAAACATAAACGTGGTAAATTTAAAATAGGCTCCGAATCACTCTCTTCCCTAGACGCCATCTCAAATATAAACAATAATAGCACATACCCCTCAAAAATGAAAACACCTACTACTTTACTGTAATGCCAGGTACAAATACATAAACACGAAAAAACTTAACAACACACTGCTCACTATTAATGTCATTAAATAATACAAGAACACATATTTTTCAAAATAACAACTACAAGCATAGTTAGTTAGTTTTAGTTTTATAAATTAAGCCATCAATATAAAATTAATAGTAATAATAATTATGATTGGCCACGCAATTTTTATATAACAGTTTTTGGTTAATTCCAAGTTGGATTTGGTTCAATATAATTAGTGTTGTCGAATTGGTTTACGCATACCTACAACTAGTGTAATTACATTTTATAATGTTATTATACCCTTGCAGAGGGTATTATAATTTTGAGCTGAAGTTTGCAACGCAGTTAAAAAGACATCTCCGACCCCATAAAGTCAATGCACCTTTTAGTCTGTGTCCGTCTGTCAGTTTCTACACAAACTAGTCTCCCAGTTTTGCAGCTATCGGGCTGAAACTTTGCACCTCCTCTCTGTTGCAGGTAGTATATAAGACAGCGGTCGGAATCGGAACACATAGCTGCCATAGGAACGATTGGGAAAAAATCCGTGAAATCGACATTTCTGAAGATAATTGATTGATTCTTAAGAAATCACTTTAAAATAACTTTGTTAACCTATCGTGAAAATTTTATCAAAATCAGACTATTATATCCTATAGCTCTCTAGGAATGATGGGAGAAAATGGGTTATTAACCATTATTAACCATTCTCTCAGTTTTAAAGCTATCGGAATCGGAACACTACATCAAATAGCTGCCATAGGAACGATTGGGAAAAAGTGCCATAAATTCGTCATTTTTCAAGATAATTAATTTATTTTTTTAGAATTCTCTGTTTAATGAATATTTTAACATATCCTGAAAGTTTTTATCCAAATCGGACCACTATATCCTATAGCTGCCATAGGAACAATGGGAGAAAATGGGTCATTGAACATAACTCTGGTGTTTTTCAAGACAATTAATAAATTCTTGAGAAATACATAGATATTAAAGCCGTTTTAGAAAATTTAAAACCAAAAATATATCCTATATCCTATAGCTGCCATTCAAACGATCGAACGGCTTGAAGGCAACTGGTCTGCAGAGGTATTCTAAGCTTCGGGTACCGAAGCTAGCCTCCTTTCTTTTTATACCCTTGCAGAGGGTATTATAATTTTGACCAGAAGTTTGTAACGCAGTGAAGGAGACATTTCCGACCCTATAAAGTATATATATTCTTGATCAGCATCACCAGCCGAGTCGATCTAGCCATGTCCGTCTGTCCGTCTGTCTGTCCGTCTGTCCGTCTGTCTGTCCGTCTGTCTGTCCGTCTGTCGGTTGCTATGTAAACTAGTCCCTCAGTTTTAAAGCTATCGGACTGAAACTTTGCACCGACCCTTCAATCTGTTGCAGTTAGTATATAAGTCGGAACGGCCGGAATCGGAACACTACTTCACAAAGCTGCCATAGGAACGATTGGGAAAAAGTTCGAATATTTCGCCATTTTTAAAGATAAGTTATTTATTTCTTGGAAAACTCTATTTAATAGCAATTTTAACATATCCTGAGAGTTTCATCAAAATCGGACTACTATATCCTATAGCTGCCATAGGAACGATGGGAGAAAATGGGTCATTGAGCATAACTCTGGTGTTTTTCAAGACAATTAATTCATTCTTGATAAAAACAGTTTTCATAGACAGTAAAGCCTTTTAGAAATTTAAAAACCCAAAAATCGGATTAATATATCCTATAGCTGCCATACAATCGATTGAACGGTTTAAAAGCAACTAGCCTGCAAGGGTATTCTAAGCTTCGGGTACCGAAGCTAGCCTTCCTTTCTTGTTGTTGATGTTTTCAATTCTAGTTACTTTGATTTTTGGCTGTTATATGCTAATAAAAGCGCTATCCCACTTCTTTTCAATGGCTTTCCCAAATTATTAAATAATCAAATTAGTTCTCTTCTGACATCCATCCAATCTTTTTCGTTTAATTAAATTTTTTAATTAAATAAATGTTTATCACGTATATTTGCTTCAATTTTTAACTTCTGGTGTAATATTTTGGTATAATTGTATACTCGATCTTTGCGCGACTGCAAACCTCACATTCATTAAATATTTTCTGAATAAGATTTTATAAATCTGAAAAGTAATACGTTTCGTTATAAAATCTAACCATTTTCGCGATTCCCAAATGTAAGAGTTTCCTATGATTACTTAGAATTATCTGTTTAAATTCAGCATAGCTTCCAATGTACTGTACATAATTTATTATTTGTTCTTCATTATACCCTTGCACAGGGTATTATAATTTTGACCAGAAGTTTGTAACGCAGTGAAGAAGACATTTCCGACCCTATAAAGTATATATATTCTTGATCAGCATCACCAGCCGAGTCGAAATAGCCATGTCCATCTGTCCGTCTGTCGGTTGCTATGTAAACTAGTCCCTCAGTTTTGAAGCTACCGAGCTGAGCTATCGAGCCGGAACGACCGGAATCGGAACACTACATCATATAGCTGCCATAGGAACGATTGGGAAAAAGTTCCAAAAATACGCAATTTTTAAAGATGTTTTATTTATCTCTTGGGAAACTCTATTTAATGAATATTTTAACATATCCTATAAGTTTCATCAAAATCGGACCACTATATCCTCTAGCTGGCATAGGAACGATGGGAAACAAACATCCTTTAAAAATTTGTTGGTTTATACTGAGGTGAGGATTTTTGGCGCTATGGCGTATTATTTTTATAAAAGTCGCTGATTTTTTGTTAATGTTAGTTAAAGATGTTTAAGATTGGGAGTGTTCTAAGTGCTACTAAAACCCAGTCTATAGCAGCAGGCTTGCGGAATTGACGATATGGAAAGTATCGCTGGAGTGAAGATAAGAATCTATGCAGCAGGATACCTTCTATACATACCTTCTACCTCTAACTTATTATTAATTATCAGGATTTTTGACTCGACGTCTTTGCTATGTTTCTTTTGGGAGTTTGTGTTATATCTGCAGCGTTTATAAATTTAGATTTTAATACCTTCGTATAATCACTGAAACAGTTTGCTTTTAATTTTGGTATCACTAATTCAATGCTTGTTACGACCATCGAATTGGATTTATACGTCGACTGAATTTCTGTTTTTTTTTTATTGGCAAGGAATGTTCTTTTGCCGTCCGCAAATAAAGAGATTTGAAACTGTTTCGATTTAGCTGTGTGCACAGTACACCGGCTGATCACAAAGGATTAACTCTTCCGTTAAATGATTAATTAACTCTTAAACATTACATTTTTCGAAATTATTTGTTCTATTGCAAACTAACGACTGCGCCACTAACGTAGTCTTACCTTTCTTTTCCCTTTTTTTAATAAAAAAAAGAATTGGTTAAATTTTTGTTAAAATTGCGTTTTATTAAATGATTTTTATGTGGTTCTGATGGTGGATTCTTTAGACAAAATCTATGGTGAGGAGAAGAACTTAACTGCACTGAGCTATTGGCCATTTGTTTACGTTTAGTGTTTGGTGTGAGTCAAGCGCAATGTGTATTTTTATATGTTTAAGCGCATGGGCTGTGCATTTTACCGATTTCGGTTATTATTAAATTCTAAGACAAACAAATATTCAATCGTTTATTATGATAGAATAGGCTATGAATTATAATAAGAATTTGACAACTTTGATTATAATACTGGAGAACTTTGAGAAAAACTTAAGGATTCAATATTACAACGTTATATCAAAATAAACTTAAATCCACTTAATTAATCACGGTTCGCCGCTGCTGCACTGCTGCCCAACTTTAACTATCTTGCTCGCCCTTACGCTCCTCTGCTCCTCAATATGCTTAAGGTAGCAACGCGGCTGAAAGCAGCCCATCCCATTTCATATAGTTATGTAAACAAAATTATTTTACAAATTCAATTGTGTATTTTCCATGGCGTAACATCATTATAAAACATTTATTTTTTTTAAAATTTAGGTCTTTTCAATTTGAGATGTTTCTGTTCATTGCCAGTTGGTCTCTTCAATGTTTGTTTCCTGAAAATAAAATGGTTATACCAATTTGAGCTTGTAATATAAAAATATTAAGAATAATAAATTCAAATATTAAACAAAACAAGAACGTTACAGTCGAGTTTTCCGACTTTTAAATACCCTGTTTCAATTTGGTTATAAGCAAAATAAATAAAAACGAAAAAAAACGGAGTCTGGTCTGGGGCTCGAACCTGAGCCCTGACGTCCTAACCATTGCACCACCACATACTTTTCGAAGTGAGTAGCTAATACAGTTTAAATATTTCGAAGGCGCACATTCATACATATGTATATGCAGGTAGTGCGTTCTCAGCGGCACTACCTAGAAAAATCAACACCGCAGCCAATTTACAGTTTATTTGAGCAAATAAACAGATAGCTTGTTATTAGCGCCTGTAAACTTTGGGTATTTATTGTGCGCTTTCTATTTAACCAATCTATGAAATTTATAGGATCGGTAGAAATCCATGCTCCAATTGCATGTAAATTATACAAAGATTTTAGCTTGAAAATTGAGCATCGCAAACATTACAATACAAATTGCGGGGGCGGTGGGCGTGGCACCGAAAACAAAAACTCCAGCTGGGTCAGTAGTAGGAGAATCTACACTGGTAATGTGGTTACTCTACCACTTACAGTTGCTGAGATCCGTTCGTTCATCAGCCAGACGGACAAGCGGACATGGCTATACTCAGCTCATCACGCTGATAACGAATATATATACTTTGTGGGGTCTGCCACGCCTCCTTCCTCCTGTTACATACATTTGCACAAACTTAATACACCTTTTACCCTTTGGGTAAAGTACAGTAGTGCGTCTATAACTTCGACATTCATAAATAAGTATAGAATAAACAAGAAAGAAAGGCTAGCTTCGGTATCCGAATACCCTTGCAGACCAGTTTCCGTAAAATCCGATTTTTGGTTTTTAATTTTCTAAAACGGTTTGAAAGTCTATAAACAATGTATTTCTCAAGAATTGTCTTGAACAACTTCAGAGTTATGCTCAAGGACCCATTTTCTTCCATCGTTCCTATGACAGCTATAGAATATAGTGGTCCGATTTTCATGAAACTTTCAGGATAGTCATTAATACGAATTTCCTAAGAAATAAATATAATATATTTAAAAAAATGGCGAATTTATGGTACTTTTTCCCAATCGTTCCTATGTCAGATATGTGATGTAGTGTTCCGATTCCGGCCGTTCCGACTTATATACTACCTGCAACAGATCGGTCGGGTCGGTGCAAAGTTTTAGCCCGATAGCTTTAAAATTGAGACTAGTTTACATAGCAACAGACAGACAGATAGACGGACAGAGAGACGGACATGGCTAGATCGACTCGGATGGTGATGCTGATTAAGATATATACTTTATAGGGTCGGAGACGTCTCCTTCACTGCGTTACAAACTTCTGGTAAAAATAATGATAGCCTCTGCAAGGGTATAAAAATAAACTTTAGCTGCGTCAGTGTTAGGAGAATCTACACGCTTTTGGGTAAGGGTCTTAAAATATTCGTAGGTATATAATAAAATAAATTGTACTTATGTTTTTTGTTTATTTATTATGTTTTTATTTATGTTATTAATTTATCGCTTACCGGAAATTTCCAAGATTTTCTGCATACGTTTTTTTTAAAGTTTCTGTTATCTCGTTGGCTTGCATTGTGTTTGGCAACTCAACGTGGACAGCCGTTGATCTGATATTTTTGTTTTGCGCAGATGACGTAATATTGTTTTTTATAGAATTGTGGCGTATATTTGTTACGTTTTTATTTAAAATTCCAACTGAAGAATTGTTTGGAATTTTACTGGATGTAAAAGCCACATTCCCCTCTTCACTAGTGGAAATGATCGGTATGTTTTGCGAACATTCAGTATTATTTTTAAGCGTTGAACAAGCAGTCAAAGACGCAGTTGTTTTAAGTGTTGACACTGGGACCGAGGTTTGAGATTTTACGGGATGGCTTAATGTAGGTATAATAGATGACAGCAAGGACACTGATCTTGAGCCACACGATTTTTCCGCCATATTTTGTGTATTCTTTATATCTCCTAAATGGAGTTGTGACTTAATATTTTTCCTATTATCCAGAATCGTGCTATCTTTATCGTGAATCGCACTAAGAGCAGTTAGGGAAATACTAGGAGATATTTCATAAAGCTTCTTTGAAATACTACTTGTTGTACTGCTTGTTGTTGGAATAATTTGCACAGCAACATTATCTTTAAAGTTAATATTTTCTCTGGGATAACCAAGGGAATTGATATTTTTGATGTCATTTACTTTTTCATTTATACAAACTGCGCGATTTATGTTTGTGGTCAAGTGGGAATTTTTATGATTTAAAGATGAAGTTGATAAAAACCCTGTTAGATCTACGGTATCAGTGTTTTGAGTTATAGTCGGTTCGCTTTGAGAATTAATGTTCTGGGAACTATATATCTGACATGTATTTAAAGCGGATTCTCCAGTTATTGAATTGTCTATTCCTTCTTGAAATTTACCCCTTGTGGAGGCATAGTTTTGCTTAGAAAAATGTAAAAGACTATTCAGTGGGTTTTCCAGTAAATGGCTGTACTGTTCGTATGTTGAAAGTGTTTTGCCAGTAGAAGCTTCGCAATTACTATTTACAAAACCCAGATTATGAGTATGTGATTGAAATAAATGAGGCACAACATTTGGTGAAGTCGATAGCAGAGTGTTTGTACTAAAATTTGATGTGGGATATGTGTTGTCCTTCAAGTACAAGTCCATTTGAGAATATTGATGAGGCGAAAACTTTTGAAAGTAATTTAAACCACCAAAATAGTTTTGATTTACACCATAATTCAAATGAGGCATCAATGAAGCTGACTGGAGACCGTAGTTTAACAAATTTTGCATCTGAAAAAAAGAGAACACTATTTGTATTTTTTATTTTTACCAAACAATTTTTTTTATCAACAAATTAAGACTACCACCTGAACCGAAGCTTATAACACTTTTGCAGACCAATCAGGTAATTTGATGAATATATTTACTATTCATAGGTTTCAAGATTGAAATCTATTAAAAAGTGGACGTTCAATAATAATTTAACTATTTTATGAATTAGCCTATGCCAGCTATAGGATATTGTGGCCCATCTATATAGCTTGTGTGTAGCAACATAGCCAGACATGCCTAAACCGACTTTGTTGTTGATGCTGCTGTTGCATGCGATATTCCAATTTGCTTAGATGTTTGCAGCGGTTTGAATTTCGGGAGAAGTTTGCAACGCAGTGAATTCGGTTGTACAAAATACAAAAATTCCGATTTTAAGTTCCAGCCGTTACGACACCAAGACAGCTGCGTTGTAGCCGACCCTTCATGGGTATCCGAAGTGGTCTTCCTTGGCGGAGTTGCGGGGGCTTCCCTGCGGAGAGATCGGGACCCGAAAACGACTGCGACGTCCATTTTTTTAAATCAAGAGCACCTCACCCTCAAAAATAGGATATCAAGCACGTGCCAGTAAGCTGTGAATTCTGGGCTTGTGCCCTATGTTTTGCATTTGGCGGAAGTTCGCCTAGGCTTATCCAATCCAGGATCAACGATCGGCTGTGGTAGAGCCGAGTAAACGTAAATCTCGCCCATGAAGGCTCGTGTACATATTAATGGCCATTGCTTACACTCTTCTTAATTTTTTACAGGAGTGATTGCGTAGATTCGTGGTCGCGGATGGAAAAACTGTATTAAAATTTATTTTTATTACGGTAATTTTTACAATATCCTCTCTGACCGCCAGCGAATCTTTAGAGAAAAAACAGTGGAGCCAGATAGGCAGGTTTCCCAACTGTCGTGCTACCGGAGGACCAGGGTAGGGGGCAAAGGATCCCGACCGAAACAAAAACCCTTAAAGGGACCCTCAAAAATAACTCAACTATTATAGCAACCGGCGGCACTCCACATTCAAAGAAGGAGAGTCGTGTTTTCCGACTGTTAAATACCTTGAAATAATTTCAGTTTAAGAGCCGCTCGAAATATATCAAAAATAAAACAAGAAAAAAACAATAAATCAAAATTATAAAACATTGCAAGATATTAAAAGCTAAAAATAACGACCGAGTCAGCGATCGAACCAGGGACTTTAAAGGTTACGAACAAGACATCCTAACACTTGCATGATGGAGGAAATAGCCAATACAAAATACAAAACAAAAATATTTCATTTGAAATATTAATGATCAGTTCGTTGTTAGCAAAGAAACCAGACGGTTTAGCGATAATCAGATGTCCAGAAAGCATGCCGGTAGGATAATGTGCAATAAAAATACCAAACTAAACTAAGCTAACCTTTCAACTGACTTAATAAATACGACATTAATGCTAATTATGATAAAAATATATTAATCATGGAGTGATGCACAACTTACCAATCAAGCTGTTCCAATTAAAATAGCCATATTATCAACACATCGCATGTTTATGCAATATTCTATTTCATACAAATTATTTTTGTAGACCTTGTGATCCATTTAAAAACCCAAAAAAAAACAAGTAAGAACGTTACAGTCGAGTTTCCCGACTGTTGCAGACCCTGTACAAATTTGGTTATAAGCAAAAAAAAAAAATTTATATATATATATACACGACCGAGTCCGGTCTGGGATTCGAACCCAAGATCTCAGCATATTAAGTCGAACGTCGTAACCATTCGACAAACCCAAACTTTTTGAACCGACAGCTAATACAGTATAAATATATTGAAGACGCACATTCATACATATGTATATGAAGGTAGTGGCAGCGCAGCTGCAGCGGCACTTCCGAGAAAAATCAACCACCGAACGCAAGCGATTTACCGTTTCTTTGCGCAAATAAACAGATTTTTTGTGTTTAGCGCCTGTAAACTTTAGGTATTTATTGTGCGCTTTCTAATTAACCAATCTTGATGAAATTTTCAGGATCGGTAGAAATCTATGCTCCAATTGCATGTGTATTTTTTTAAAAATTTTAGCTTGAAAATTGTGCAGTGCAGGGCAGTGCAAAAATTCAAATACAAATTGCGGGGGCGGTGGGCGTGGCAACGACTTAAAAAAATAAACTCTAATTTACTCAGTATTAGAAGAATCTACACTGGTAATGCGGTTCTTCTAGCTCTTACAGTTGCTGAGATCCGTGTGTTCATCCGGACGGACAGACGGACAGACGGACAGACGGACGGACGGACGGACGGACAGACGGACAGACGGACATGGCTATATCGACTCAGCTCGTCATGCTGATCAAGAATATATATACTTTGTGGGGTCTGCCACGCCTCCTTCTGCCTGTTACATACATTTGCACAAACTTAATATACCCTTTACCCTTTGGGTACAGGGTCTAAAAATGTAATCGCATTATAAATAATATATATATATAAATCAGGAATCTTGCTTGAAAAATGTGCAGTGCAGTGCAAACATTAAAATACAAATTGCGGGGGTGGTGGGGATTATAATCTGCGTAATAATTAGGAGAATCTGCACTGGTAATAAAGTTCTTATAGCTTTTACAGTTTCTGAGATCCTTTCGTGTATCCAGACGGACATGGACATGGCTCAGCTCGTCGTGCTGATCAAGAATATAAATCCAAACTATTGCCCCATCAATTATATTTTCACGCATATAGCTAATACTGTAATGTTCTTACTGGTTTTTTGTTGCAGCTAGTATATACGTCGGAACGGCCGGAATCGGAACACTATGTCACTTAGTTACCATAGAAACGATTAGGGAAAAATGATGAACCAATTATCAACATTAAAAGCAGATTGTTGTAAGAGTAATTTATTGTTGGGTATTACCCGGTAGAGCAGAACAAAATTCAGAAATACCTCCATTAACTGATCTTGATTGACAATGGTTTTAAGAGCAATAATGGTCAAGGCGTTTAAGTTCCAATCCCATTTAAGAATTGGTATAATAATGTGTTAGGGTATGGTTCCTTTAGCTCGCATGATTCTGTAGGGTTGAGTTATATTCAATGCTACTGGCAACAACTACTTTCAGAAGACTGGGAAGACCATTAGTGGGCAAATTGTGAGGTGGAGGGTTGAGTTATATTCAATGCTACTGTCAACATCTACTTGCAGATAGTTCCTGATTATGCCTAGTTGAGCTCTTAGTTAATCTGGGAAGACCACTAGTGGGCAAATTGTGAGGTGGAGGGTGCCGGTGAATACTTTAGATATGTCTTATTGAATTCGCTGAATACTTGTAGTTACCAAAGTTAGTTCTGCTCGTTAGGTGCTCGTTATGATATTTTGTTCACTCTCGATTTTATAATCGATATATTTTAAAGAATTTTTACCCTAGCTACAGCTTGCCTTTTCTCCCCACGTTTGTCATTTTTTGCAGAGCTATGAGATCTTTTCTTAGGCCTGTTCATTCAAAATAGGTGTTCCCCATTATTCTAGCTACTTAGTGGCTCCAAAGAAGTTCATTGTGTTGTCGTAATAAATGGGTATAGAAGAAGCTTCGAAGGAAAGGTCAAGCTTGTGTTTACATTTCTTAGCTGAGATTACTTGCTGTATTAGCGTGGGTTTAGCATTCCTACATCTAACCCAGATCCATTGTCCAGGGGTACCCGGCCACAGTTTCAGTCGTCATGTGGAGATCCTTTTTAATTCCAAGTGAGTTCTGCACTTAGAATAAGTTCAGGTTGTTGAATGTTCATTTAAGGTAGGCCTTTTAAGTATATCTACATTTAACTGGACTTATTCCAAATATATAATCATAAATATATAATAAAATAATTCAATTTCTGTGAATTTTTTTTTCGCTTTGTACAGCCCCTTTAAACTAATTAACAAAAATATTGCCTCTGTTTTTGATCTAGTGCCCAAAGGGTAAAGGGTATATTAGGTTTGTGCAAATGTATGTAACATGGAGAAGGAGGCGTAGCAGACCCCACAAGGTATATATATTTTTGATCCGCATGACGAGCTGAGTCGATATAGCCATGTCCGTCTGTCCGTCTGGATAAACGAACGGATCTCAGAAACTGTAAGAGCTAGAAGAACCATATTATCAGTACAGATTCTCCTAATTATTACGCAGATGAAGTTTTTTTTTCGGTGACACGCCCACAATTTGTATTTTAATGTTTGCACTGCACTGCACAATTTTCAAGATAAAATTTGTAAAAATTTACATGCGATTGGAGCAGGGATTCCAACCGATCCTGAAAATTTTATTAAATTGGTAAATTAGAAAGCGCACAATAAATACCCAAAGTTTACAGGCGCTAACCACAAGCAATCTGTTTAATTGCTCAAATAAACGCTTGCGTTCGGAGGTTGATTTTTCTCGAAAATGCCGCTAAGGACGCACTACCTTCATATACATGTGTATGAAAGTACGCCTTCAATATATGAATACTGTTATAGCTACTCGCTTTGGAAAGTATATGATGACTGAGGTTCGAACCCGAGACCAGACTCGGTATAAACACTTTTTTTCGCTCTTCATTTATTTAGCTTATAACCAGTCGGGAAACTCGACTGTAACGTTCTTACTTGTTTTTTTTATAATTGGTATTTTAAATTGGATCTTATAATAAGTAAATGTATGTAACAGGCAGAAGGAGGCGTGGCAGACAATGATCAGCATGACAAGATGAGTCAATATAGCCATGTCCGTCTGTTCGTCCGGTTGAAACAACGGATCACAGATACTGCAAGAGCTAGTGGAGTCAAACTACCAGTGAGTTTCTCCTTATACTGACTCAGATTAAGTTTTTTTTCGGTCCCACGCCCCAGAAACTGTAAGAGCTAGAAGAACCATATTAACAGTGTAGATTCGAGAATCTATCTAATTACGAGTAATTATTACGCAGATTAAGTTTTTTTCAGGTGCCACGCCCACCGCCCCCGCAATTTGTATTTTAATTTTTGCACTGCCCTGCACTGCACAATTTTCAAGCTAAATTTTTTTTTAAAATACACATGCAATTGTAGCAGATTTCTACCGATCCTGAAATTTTCATCAAGATTGGTTAATTAGAAAGCGCACAATAAATACCTAAAGTACTCTCTCGGACTCTCGGAGAAAATATATATTTTTTTTGTTTTGATTTATTTTGCTTTTAACCAAATTTGTACAGGATCTGTAACAGTCGGGAAACTCGACTGTAACGTTCTTACTTGTTTTTTTTTTTTGGTTTTGATTTATTTTCTTTCCAAATTGGTACAGGCTCTTAAACAGTCCGGAAACTCAACTGTAACGTTCTTACTTGTTCTAAGTATGTTTGACTGTATCCTACACAAAGCACAGGGATTGTAGAAGTCATCAGTTGTTTGCAGATCAAGGAGCTGCGCTTACTTCCCTTCTGTTCAAAGAGTACTGCGATCGAGACAGGTGGTAGAACGCATGCACAAAATATGAAGTTGTCCCAGTGCTGTCCAAGCTTAATAATGAAAATACACGAAAGAACACGGAAAATATTCAAAGCGTTTAAGCTGAGAACAAGAAGCCTTTGACGCTAAGCGAAAGGTATCAAATAAATTTAAAGTCATACGCACTCAGTATGGCACTGGATTAAAATTGAAGGTCAAGTACCTAGGGTCTTATAAAGTTGTTAAAGTTTGCAACACGGAAGATATGAAGTAGAAAAGGTAAGAGAAGGACCGTATAAAATGTCAACAGTTACATAATATATGAAGACATTCGGAGTGAATCTGCTCCAATATCTTTTCCTCTCTGTACTCATTTGATATGAAGTACTCAATACCCAGTTACGACGTGAGAAAAGAGTGGCAACGCAACGAGACTTGTCGCTAGAAGCTACCCAAAAGGAGTTCAAAAATAAGTTTAAAGTTAAATCGAATGGAATAAATTATATTCTTAACAATTAAACAGTCAGTCATTATCTTACAAAAGAGGACCCTGCACAAGATGAGTCAATATAGCCATGTCCGTCTGTTCGTCCGGTTGAAACAACGGATCACAGATACTGCAAGAGCTAGTGGAGTCAAACTACCAGTGAGTTTCTCCTTATACTGACTCAGATTAAGTTTTTTTTCGGTCCCACGCCCCAGAAACTGTAAGAGCTAGAAGAACCATATTAACAGTGTAGATTCGAGAATCTATCTAATTACGAGTAATTATTACGCAGATTAAGTTTTTTTCAGGTCCCACGCCCACCGCCCCCGCAATTTGTATTTTAATTTTTGCACTGCCCTGCACTGCACAATTTTCAAGCTAAATTTTTTTTTAAAATACACATGCAATTGTAGCAGATTTCTACCGATCCTGAAATTTTCATCAAGATTGGTTAATTAGAAAGCGCACAATAAATACCTAAAGTACTCTCTCGGACTCTCGGAGAAAATATATATTTTTTTTGTTTTGATTTATTTTGCTTTTAACCAAATTTGTACAGGATCTGTAACAGTCGGGAAACTCGACTGTAACGTTCTTACTTGTTTTTTTTTTTTGGTTTTGATTTATTTTCTTTCCAAATTGGTACAGGCTCTTAAACAGTCCGGAAACTCAACTGTAACGTTCTTACTTGTTCTAAGTATGTTTGACTGTATCCTACACAAAGCACAGGGATTGTAGAAGTCATCAGTTGTTTGCAGATCAAGGAGCTGCGCTTACTTCCCTTCTGTTCAAAGAGTACTGCGATCGAGACAGGTGGTAGAACGCATGCACAAAATATGAAGTTGTCCCAGTGCTGTCCAAGCTTAATAATGAAAATACACGAAAGAACACGGAAAATATTCAAAGCGTTTAAGCTGAGAACAAGAAGCCTTTGACGCTAAGCGAAAGGTATCAAATAAATTTAAAGTCATACGCACTCAGTATGGCACTGGATTAAAATTGAAGGTCAAGTACCTAGGGTCTTATAAAGTTGTTAAAGTTTGCAACACGGAAGATATGAAGTAGAAAAGGTAAGAGAAGGACCGTATAAAATGTCAACAGTTACATAATATATGAAGGCATTCGGAGTGAATCTGCTCCAATATCTTTTCCTCTCTGTACTCATTTGATATGAAGTACTCAATACCCAGTTACGACGTGAGAAAAGAGTGGCAACGCAACGAGACTTGTCGCTAGAAGCTACCCAAAAGGAGTTCAAAAATAAGTTTAAAGTTAAATCGAATGGAATAAATTATATTCTTAACAATTAAACAGTCAGTCATTATCTTACAAAAGAGGACCCTGCACAAGATGAGTCAATATAGCCATGTCCGTCTGTTCGTCCGGTTGAAACAACGGATCACAGATACTGCAAGAGCTAGTGGAGTCAAACTACCAGTGAGTTTCTCCTTATACTGACTCAGATTAAGTTTTTTTTCGGTCCCACGCCCCAGAAACTGTAAGAGCTAGAAGAACCATATTAACAGTGTAGATTCGAGAATCTATCTAATTACGAGTAATTATTACGCAGATTAAGTTTTTTTCAGGTCCCACGCCCACCGCCCCCGCAATTTGTATTTTAATTTTTGCACTGCCCTGCACTGCACAATTTTCAAGCTAAATTTTTTTTTTAAAATACACATGCAATTGTAGCAGATTTCTACCGATCCTGAAATTTTCATCAAGATTGGTTAATTAGAAAGCGCACAATAAATACCTAAAGTACTCTCTCGGACTCTCGGAGAAAATATATATTTTTTTTGTTTTGATTTATTTTGCTTTTAACCAAATTTGTACAGGATCTGTAACAGTCGGGAAACTCGACTGTAACGTTCTTACTTGCTTTTTTTTGGTTTTGATTTATTTTCTTTCCAAATTGGTACAGGCTCTTAAACAGTCCGGAAACTCAACTGTAACGTTCTTACTTGTTCTAAGTATGTTTGGCTGTATCCTACACAAAGCACAGGGGTTGTAGAAGTCATCTGTTGTTTGCAGATCAAGGAACTGCGCTTACTTCCCTTCTGTTCAAAGAGTACTGCGATCGAGACAGGTGGTAGAACGCATGCACAAAATATGAAGTTGTCCCAGTGCTGTCCGAGCTTAATAATGAAAATACACGAAAGAACACGGAAAATATTCAAAGCGTTTAAGCTGAGAACAAGAAGCCTTCGATGCTAAGCGAAAGGTATCAAATAAATTTAAAGTCAAACGCACTCAGTATGGCACTGGATTAAAATTGAAGGTCAAGTACCTAGGGTCTTATAAAGTTGTTAAAGTTTGCAACACGGAAGATATGAAGTAGAAAAGGTAAGAGAAGGACCGTATAAATGTCAACAGTTACATAATATATGAAGGCATTCGGAGTGAATCTGCTCCAATATCTTTTCCTCTCTGTACTCATTTGATATGAAGTACTCAATACCCAGTTACGACGTGAGAAAAGAGTGGCAACGCAACGAGACTTGTCGCTAGAAGCTACCCAAAAGGAGTTCAAAAATAAGTTTAAAGTTAAATCGAATGGAATAAATTATATTCTTAACAATTAAACAGTCAGTCATTATCTTACAAAAGAGGACCCTGCACAATTATATATATAATGAACGTGTCGACATCCTTTCCACAAAAATGCATGATCGATAGCAATAGAATACGATTTTCATAGTATAAATAAAAATACGAAAATTTAACATAATTTCTTAACATTTGCGAAATACATGGACTGCTGACATTTTTAGTGCCAAACTTGTTATCGTAACTATATCACATTTTACAAATTGTGCACTAACGTTTCGTCTCAAAACGAGTTTCTGTCTGGCGACATGTTCCAGAAAAAAACAACTAAGAACATTACAGTCGAGTTTCCCGAATACACTGACCAATTTGGTAATAAGGTTAATAAATCAAGAACAAAAAAAAAACAAGTAAAAACGTTACAGTCGAGTTTCCCGACTGTTACAGACCCTGTACAAATTTGGTTATAAGCAAAATAAATCAAAACCAAAAAAAAACAAAATATTTACACCGAGTCCGGTCTGGGATTCGAACTCAAGATCTTCGCGCTTTCAGTCGAACGGCGTAACCATTCGACTGCACCATACTTTCTAAATCAGCAGCTAATACAGTATAAATATATTGAAGGCAAACATTCACACATATATATATATATGAAGGTAGTGCAGCTGCAGCGGCACTTCCGAGAAAAATCAACCTCCGAACGCAAGCGATTTACCGTTTGTTTGAGCAAATAAACAGATGGCTTGTGGTTAGCGCCTGTAAACTTTGGGTATTTATTGTGCGCTTTCTAATTAACCAATCTTACTTGTTATGTTTGCACTGTACTACACTGCAACAATTTTCGAGCTAATGTTTTCTGCTTTTTTACACGCAATTGGAGCATACATTTCTACCAATCCAATCATCAAGTTTGGTTATTTAGAAAGCGCACAAAAAATCTGCAAATTTTACAGCGGCTAACAACTAGCCATCTGTTTATTTGCTGAAATAAATGGTACGTCGCTTGCGGTCGGTATTTCGAACCCAGTATTTGTATACCTTTGCAGAGGGTATTATAATTTTGACTAGCATTACCACCCGAGTCGATTTAGCCAAGTCCGTCTGTTTGTCTGTCCTTTTTTCTGTTGCTACGCAAACTAGTCTCTCAGTTTAAACCTAGCGGGTGTTAACTTTGCAGCAACCCTTCTTTCCGTTGTTTGTAGTATATAAGTCGGAACGGCTGGAATCGCTACACTGCATCACATAGCTGCCATCGGAACTATTCGGAAAAAGTGCCATGAATTCGCCTAATTCATTCTTTAGAAACCAATATCTTTTAGCTATACAAATGATCGAACTGTTTGAATGCAACTTGTCTGCAACGGTATTCTAAGCTGAAGATGGTGGATCAGAGGGATAATGGGATAGGCTGGACTCGAACTAAAATCCGTGATCTGCATGAATTCTGAACGGTCGAGTTACATGTTGTATCATGTTGTACAACGGTCGAGTTACATGTTGTATCATATTGTACAATGGTCGAGTTACATGTTGTATCATGTTGTACAACGGTCGAGTTACATGTTGTATCAGATGAGGACCTCAAGTTTGACGCAATTTTGGGCACAGCACTCTTAGACAATGTCGATATGTTGGTAACTAAGACTGGTACTGCTTTCCCATCTGCTTTTACATCTTTCGTAACTCAGAGTGGATAGTATGAGATCCTGTTTGTACCATGAATTGTATCATGGCGGTTATGCGTTATTTGATTAAGAACGAGGATGCTGTAGTATACATGGACGATGTGATTATTGCAAGTAAGAGTATCGATGAGGGCGTGCAGAAATTTAAAACGGGTTTGGAAGTTGGCTTACGAATAAATTTGAGTAAATGTCAGGTTTTGAAGCGGAAAGTTAACTTCTATGGTATATCGTAGAAAATGGTACTCGAACTCGAGCACTTGGAACTCCGATTCCGTGCGATAAAAAAGGAGTCCAAAGATTTATAGGATTGACATCGTGTCTTCGTAGGTTTGTTAAAGGATATGCTGCAACTGCAAAACTGTTGTCTGACCTTTTGCGTTAGGAGGAGAAGTTTGAGTTTCAGAATAAGCATTAAGCAGTGTTTAAATAGTTAAAGGCAGCGTTAATTAGTGGACCAATTCTAAAGTTGTATGATCATTTGCTTGAGACAGATATTCACACGGATGCATTCAAGTTTGGATTTGGAGCAGTTTTGCTTCACCGAGATTCCGAGCATAAGTTGTGGAATCCAGTGTTTTACAAGAGTCGTAAGACCAACCCTTTCGAGAAAAAATATGAACTTGAATTGCTTGCAGTTATTAAAGCCTTGGTAAAGTGGCGGGTGTACGTCTTGGAAAATAAGTTCAAGATAGTTACGGATTGTAACTTTACTTTGACTACGAATAAAAAAGGAAGATTCCGCTAACGTTATCGAGATGGGCAATGTATCTATAAGATTTCGATTATGAAATAGAACATAGGTGGGGTTCGAAGATAAGACACGTTGATGCGTTAAGTAAGGTTTCATGCTGTGGGGGGCGCACGTTTGAATGTATTAAAAGTTGTTTAGACCATACATATGAGGACTTTTACATAGTGAACGAGGTTCTATTCAAGGATCCCAACTAAGATTTGCTAGTTGTTCCTTCACTCCTGGAAAACGAGATCATCCAAATTAGTCACAAGCATGGTCACTTTTCTTTGAACAAAACACAGGATTTGATTGAAAAGTCATACTATAATCCGAAGCTAAAGGAAAAAATAATGCGAGTAGTGGATAATGTAAAGGCTGATAAGGCTGCAAAAGGTAAAGGGTATATTAAGTTTGTGCAAATGCATGTAACAAGCAGAAGTAGGCGTCGCGTACCCCACAAAAAATATATTTTATTGATCAGCACGATGAGCTGAGTCGATATAGCCATGCCCGTCTGTCCGTCCGGATGAACACACGGATCTTAGCAACTGTAACAGCTAGAGTAACCATATTACCAGTGTAGAATCTCCTAATACTGACGCACCCGTACCCAAAGGGTAGAGGTTATATTAAGTTTGTGCAAATGTATGTAACAGGCAGAAGGAGGCGTGGCAGACCCCACAAAGTATATATATTCTTGATCAGCATGACGAGCTGAGTCGATATAGCCATGTCCGTCTGTCCGTCTGTCCGTCCGTCCGTCTGTCCGTCCGGATGAACACACGGATCTCAGCAACTGTAAGAGCTAGAAGAACCGCATTACCAGTGTAGATTCTCCTAATACTCACGGATTTAGAGTTTATTTTTTTAAGTAGGCGCCACGCCCACCACTCCCGCAATTTGTATTTGAATTTTCGCACTGCCCTGCACTGCACAATTTTCAAGCTAAATTTTTTTTAAAAATACACATGCAATTGTAGCAGATTTCTACCGATCCTGAAATTTTCATCAAGATTGGTTAATTAGAAAGCGCACAATAAATACCTAAAGTACTCTCTCGGACTCTCGGAGTCGGAGTCGGAGCCTTTAACCAAATTTGTACAGGATCTGTAACAGTCGGGAAACTCGACTGTAACGTTCTTACTTGTTTTTTTTTTGGTTTTGATTTATTTTCTTTCCAAATTGGTACAGGCTCTTTAACAGTCCGGAAACTCAACTGTAACGTTCTTACTTGTTCTAAGTATGTTTGGCTGTATCCTACACAAAGCACAGGGGTTGTAGAAGTCATCAGTTGTTTGCAGATCAAGGAGATGCGCTTACTTCCCTTCTGTTCAAAGAGTACTGCGATCGAGACAGGTGGTAGAACGCATGCACAAAAGCACACGAAAGAACACGGAAAATATTCAAAGCGTTTAAGCTGAGAACAAGAAGCCTTTGGCGCTAAGCGAAAGGTATCAAATAAATTTAAAGTCAAACGCACTCAGTATGGTACTGGATTAAAATTGAAGGTCAAGTACCTAGGGTCTTATAAAGTTGTTAAAGTTTGCAACACGGAAGATATGAAGTAGAAAAGGTAAGAGAAGGACCGTATAAAATGTCAACAGTTACATAATATATGAAGGCATTCGGAGTGAATCTGCTCCAATATCTTTTCCTCTCTGTACTCATTTGATATGAAGTACTCAATACCCAGTTACGACGTGAGAAAAGAGTGGCAACGCAACGAGACTTGTCGCTAGAAGCTACCCAAAAGGAGTTCAAAAATAAGTTTAAAGTTAAATCGAATGGAATAAATTATATTCTTAACAATTAAACAGTCAGTCTTTATCTTACAAAAGAGGACCCTGCACAATTATATATATAATGAACGTGTCGACATCCTTTCCACAAAAATGCATGATCGATAGCAATAGAATACGATTTTCATAGTATAAATAAAAATACGAAAATTTAACATAATTTCTTAACATTTGCGAAATACATGGACTGCTGACTTTTTTAGTGCCAAACTTGTTATCGTAACTATATCACATTTTACAAATTGTGCACTAACGTTTCGTCTCAAAACGAGTTTCAGTCTGGCGACATGTTCCAGAAAAAAACAACTAAGAACATTACAGTCGAGTTTCCCGAATACACTGTACCAATTTGGTAATAAGGTTAATAAATCAAGAACAAAAAAAAAACAAGTAAAAACGTTACAGTCGAGTTTCCCGACTGTTACAGACCCTGTACAAATTTGGTTATAAGCAAAATAAATCAAAACCAAAAAAAAACAAAATATTTACACCGAGTCCGGTCTGGGATTCGAACTCAAGATCTTCGCGCTTTCAGTCGAACGGCGTAACCATTTGACTGCACCATACTTTCTAAATCAGCAGCTAATACAGTATAAATATATTGAAGGCACACATTCACACATATATATATATGAAGGTAGTGCAGCTGCAGCGGCACTTCCGAGAAAAATCAACCTCCGAACGCAAGCGATTTACCGTTTGTTTGAGCAAATAAACAGATGGCTTGTGGTTAGCGCCTGTAAACTTTGGGTATTTATTGTGCGCTTTCTAATTTACCAATCTTGATGAAATTTTCAGGATCGGTAGATATCTATGTTCCATGGTAAACATTGTAAAAAAAATTTGAGCTTGAAAATTGTGCAGTTCAGGGCAGTGCAAAAATTAAAATACAAATTGCGGGGGCGGTGGGCATGGCGTTGACTAAAAAAAAAACATCCCTTTGGGTACAGGGTCTAAAAATAACCCGGTCGTCTGGGGCTCGAACATGAGACCTATGTGTTATCAGCCAGACGTCCTAACCATTGCACCACCATAAACATTTCGAAACAAGTAGCTAATACAGTATAAATATATTGAAGGCGCACATTCATACATATTTATATGAAGGTAGTGCGTTCTCAGCGGCTCTTCCTAGAAAAATCAACCCCCCCCCGCAAAAGATTTACGGTTTATTTGAGCAAAAAAATCCGTTCGTTCACACGGACGGACAGACGGACATGGCTATATCGACTCAGCTCGTCATGCTGATCAAGAATATATATTCTTTGTGGGGTCTGCCACGCCTTAATGCACAAACTTAATAACGAACTAACAAGTAAGAACATTACAGTCGAGTTTCCCGACTGTTAAATACCATGTACCAGTTTTGGATTAAGCGCCGCTCAAAATATATTAAGAATGAAACAAGAAAAAACCAATAAATCAAATATATAAAACATTGCAAAGTATGAAAAGCTAAACAACGACAGTATTAGCTGAATCTGCACTGGAAATATGATTCCACTAGCAGTTACAGTTTCTGAGACCTGTTTGTTCAAACGGACGGACAGACGGACATGGCTATATCCATATATTTGCAAAAATTACAAATTTAATATAGCCTTTATTCTTTGTGTACTGGGTCTAAAAATTCACCTGACATTCTAGAGGATGTACAGCAGAGAATTTGAGTCAAACCATTGCCATTGAGTCAGCTATATTTGCAAGAGCTGGCCTTGCAGTCAGACATCAGTTGTTACAGAGGCAAAATTCCGTTATGGTTCCTTAAGGACGTTTTGTTTGCAACAGACCATTTTCGGTTGCTGGAGTGCTATGCTGACTTTTCATCATGAAGTATCGTATCCGCAGTAAGGTGCGTTAAAAGACATTACAGTGTTCGTCTGATTCTCATCACCAAATTTCTTATTTATCACCTAATAATTTCATTCCTACCTAAAAATTATTTGTTGTTGAACTTAAACTAATCGTTTACCTAACACAGTATGACAAGTCCACAAACATTTAACACGACTAGCAGTAGTTTCGAGTTTCAGTTCATTCTTTGCGCTCTCCACATTTTTTTTTTTTTGAGGAGAAGGAGTAAAAGCATCCCCGTCCTTTCATCGGGACTCTATTTCAGCAATTCTATGAATTTAATTTAAGAATTTGAGTGTTGGTTAGAATAAGTGTACTGAGCTTGCTTTGAGTGTACTCGTAGAACTTTACATTTTGATTTAAATTTTGATGAGCAATTCCAGGATTATCCCTTTCATAAAGTAAAACTTAAAGTTTATAAAACAATTCGTATGGTTTCCATTTATTTTGAGAATTGGTTTTTCAATTATTTTTATTGTGTCATACTTCTTAAACAAAGTGTCTTGCAGTCGAGTTTGAACGACGTTTATATACCCTGTATATTTATATATCGAACAAGTTGGCGTTAAGTTAAAAGTTTCTAGCATCTCCATCAAGTTAACATTAAAATTGTGAAAGCTAAAAACTCAATGTTTTACACTTACTTCCAAATTTTGAAGAGGTCCCAAATACGATGATAATCGCGACGCAGAAATACTATTAATGAACCTAAAAAAAATTGATTAAATATACTATACTCTATAAATAATCTTGTACTTACTTTTCTGTCCCTAATTCGTCTTTGTGTTCTTAAAAAAGAATATAATATGAAGATTAATATTTTGTTAAAGTCGGAGACACAATTATTAATAGTTACCAAAATTTATTTGTAAATCCTTTTCATAGGTATTCCAAGCATCCACCTTTTCTTGTTCACTTAACTCTTGTTCAACTTTATTCTCTAAAAGACTGTCATGCTCGTGATATTTATAAACTAGGTCTGATTGCCGTAACAAGTCGGCTAGTATCGAATCCTTTGGAAGCACTGGCATAATTCTTTCATTTTTTTGTGGGCTTGTCAACCTACAACGAAAAATATATAAATTAAACATACATTAAACATTGTAAAGGGTCTTTTAACAGGACGGTTCTATATTAATAAAATTGTAAACTTTGCATATTTATTGTGCGCTTTCTAGTTAACCAAACTTAAAGAAATTTTCTGGATCGGTAGAAATTAATGCTCCAATCGCGCGTGTTAAAACCCAAAACTCTAGCTTGCGCTGTGCGGTGCAGAACGTAAAAACACAAATTGTTATGTTATTAATACGATATAGACCCGTCCTTTTTGAAAGACCCTTTATATAGCTTTATTTATATAACCAATAATAAAAGTAAATATAAATACTATCATTATTAAATTGTTTGTAATCAATATCTGAACAGATATTTCAGAATCCATTTAATAAAATAAAAATGAATAAAATCTCATATTCACAAATTCACCACAAACTCTGATTTATTTCTATTTGTACCGATTTATCAGTACTCTTTCCACAAAAAAAATAGCCCTATTGTGCTTCGTTGGGATGTCAAAGACAATACTCTAACTCTTATACACTAGTCTGCATTATTTTTTTGACGAAACTATTTTTGACTATTGAACTTAGAGTTGCTTGAAACCGTCATATTAACGGTGCGAAAATGAGGCGCAAACAAATACTCTATTTTTAGCTATGTTCATGCCAAATTTCATTTCGTTTACCTTTGCATTCTCTTTCTGCTAATAAGAATGCATGCAGACAACGACTTTTTGCGTGGCACAAGTATTTTGACAGCATCTTTATGGAAATATTTTCACACTTTTAAGCAAAGAACTTCTGTGTTTAACTTTAAGCAATATCAAACGTTGTTATTTAAATAGAAAGTTATTAAGAATGATTAAATAAAATGGGTAAAACGGCTGAGCTAAGTTAAGTTACCAGATCTTCAATGGTAGCAAAGTTTAACGCTGGAATAGCAGTCAAAGACATTGCCAATGAGTTTAATGTGTTGCGTCAAACTGTGCACTACCAAATTAAAAAGTTTAAAAAGCATAAAGAGATCTCAGTGATGACCAAGTCCTTGTACGGGAATTAAAAAAAATAATTTTTTAAGCCCCAATCCGAAGCGGATCAATTTAATTTGACAGCTAAGAAACCAATTAGTGAGCGCACAGTCCGTCGATGATTAAAAGAATGTGATTTTAAGACTTATAAAACCAAGGACGTACCATGTATAACAAATGCAAACAAGCTCAAAATACTGTCTTTCGCAAAGGAACATCTCCATAAGCCAAAAGGAGTTATGGAGAAGCGTTCTATGGTCAGATAAAAACTCCTTTGAGTATAAATAATAAAAAAAATACATTTTTTTAAGACTACCAATGGTACAAAGGCAGAAAAGGCGGCCCGTTTGCCAAAAAGTAAGACATTGTGAAGGCTCTGTGATGTTCTGGGGATGTGTGGCGTATAATGGACTGCCTCGATGAACCAAGGCTAATATTTGCGGGTTCTAAATGATAATGCATTTAGTTCTGGAGACAGGCTCATTGGACAGTCCTTCATTCTGCAATAGGATAACGCCCCATGCCACAAAGCCAAGATGATTACAACATTTTTGAAGGATGTTGGTGTAACCACTTTGGACTGGCCACCTCAAAGCCCAGATTTAAATATAATTGAAAACGTCTGGTCTCCATGAAACGTAAAAGAACAGTATCGTTGAATAAAACCAGAGAGGATACAATTTCTGAGGTTACTTCCCTTTGGGAAGAGATATCTCCAGAGATCATCCAAAATTTAGTCGATGCAGTACCGCGACGCCTGCAAAAAGTTATTGAAACTAAAGGAAATTATATATTTTACTAATTTATTTTTTTCCTTTAGTTTTTTATGTTTAAACTTTGTTATCCATATTAAACGGTACTTGTCAAAATCCTTACGCCACCACGTGAAAATTACTTTAGCTTATATTTTTCTCAAGTTCATGACAAAATGTTGAATTCATTATTTTTAAGTTTGTATTAGCACTAGGTAAAACAAAAAAAAAAAATTTGGGTTGTCTTAAACCATTGAAAAGTTACATAAAAACTTTAACCATTTGTTTATCGTCAAAATAATTATGCCGACTAGTGTATATAAAAAGGTACCTGCACAATAAACAAAATCAACCTAATGGAAGTAATTGTTTGTCATCTCATATATTTGTAAAACAAACACTACATTTTGTGTTGTATAGTTATTTGCTTTTTATTTTCCACGCTTAAATTATTTTATCTTTAATAATAATAATTGCGAACTATTCCGATATTTAGCGAGTGTTTTCGAATCAGACTCGAGTCAGGAATTAGTTCAAATAACAGTTTTTCATAAATTGCGGAACGAATTCATAAAGTTGACCTGCCAAGAACCATAATAAACGCAAGCCTAACAGATTGGTTTCTCTAGATCCCAGTTTGTTTGAGATCATTGTGTTCATAAAAGCAGACAGGACAGCCTAAATTGCCTTGATCGATTTGTCTATTCACCCTGACCATACCTTAAGTAATTTTGGGTTCACATGTAATTTAGTAAGCCTTTGCTAAATAGGTTCAGGATATAAAAATCAAACATATTAAAATACTGTGCAAAAACGACATATATGTAGAGGACATTACAGTCCATTTTCCCGACTGTTACCAATTTTGTTATAAGGAAATCGTCATGCTACCCAACCCAATCAAATTTACGACTTTTGTGATGCGATATATATGCATGGGCATTAATATTCGCTTGAAATGTCAGTTCGAAAATTCATTCGGAGAGCTTGAGTGGGTTTTCGTATATATTTAACACATTTTTTTCGAATCCCGTTGCACGTGATGCAACCCACCTCCAGCCCAACCGAACGAGGGGAGCAGCCGCATAACGTACGGCTCGATCGCGGAGATAGGACAAAGCATGCAGGGAAAATATGAGAAAGATTTGCGAGGAAAACTACATATAACTGTGATGTGAAAGATAGGTAAAAACTTGGGACTTAATGTAAGGTCGTTAGTTGGAGAAAAATCGAAAGTTAATTGGTGCAACGATAAAATCTGAGCAAAGTACTCAAGGGCTCATGCATGACATAATTCAGAATTCTGTGGTTTAAAGCTAGGGGGTATAATTCCTAGTACGGGGCACATTAAAGTTGATGAATTCTATTAAGGCAGAACTATCAACCTCGTTGTGCATGGTTCTATGATTAGTAAGTGTGAGTAGGTTTAGTAGCATGAGTCTACTAGAGTAAGATGGAAGTTTGGTTTCCAGTTAAGGCCTCTAAGCGCGAAAATCAGAAATAATTTTTTGCACGGATTCAATTCGGTCTTGGTGAACTCCATACTAAGGACTCCAGACGCATCCGTACTTAAGAATTGGCCGGACAAGCGAGACGTATAGAGTCTTAGGCACATAGGGGTCATTAAATTCTTTTTACCACCTTTTTATAAAACCTAACACACCCATGGCCTTATTTACCATGCACGAAATGTGGTCAGTAAATTTTAACTTGGCATCAAGTATGACACCAAGATCATCAACACGCGTGATTCTTTCGAGAAAGACTCCGTCTAGAGAAAAGCAGCAAACTGAGGATCTATACGATGAAAAGTCATCAGTTTGCACTTAGAGCCGTTTAGTTTTAGTGAGTTTGCATGAAACCAAGCTTGTATGTTATTAACATCGGCCTGTAAGACCGCTTGACGTGAGGGATCGTTATATTGAATACACAGCTTGACATCATCCGCGTACATTAGTAAGCAAGAATTAAGTACGACCAATGGAAGGTCATTTATAAAAACGGCTAAATAAGGACTGCAACATAATGGAGATTTATCTGCCGATTATATAGCAAACAAGTAGGAACATTACATTTGTTATGAGCAATATAAACCAAGAACCAACCTCCGTTATGGGCCATACATTCTAACTATTGCACAACCATATAAATCAAGTAGCTAATACATATATTTAATAAATATATTAAAGGCCCATATTCACATGTATATGGCAAGCGACTTGTCATTTATTCGAGCAAATAATCAGTTAGCTTGTTGTTAGCGGCTGTAAACTTTGCATATTTTTGTGCGCTTTCAGAAGACTTTAGTTTAAAAACTGTGCAGTGCAGCAATCATGAAAATATCATTTTAGGGGGCGGTGGGCGTGGCACCGACAAAAAAATAATCTTGATCAGACGTTTTCCTCTATTGGCGAGGTGGTCCAATTCTAGCAAATATTTTGGGTCAAATAGAGTACCTGATAATTGTCATCGCCGGAGGAACCCAGAAAATGGTAATCGCCAAGCCAAACCTATATATCAACATTATTGTACTTATTTTCTTCCTTCTTCTTGTTCGAGTGGAGGGTATAATCATGGTAAAACGACGGCGCAATGCGTTTTTCTTTCATGTACATACCCTATTGATAAGATCCTACAGCAAGAAAAACCTTCTACTCCATAAAAGTCCTGCAGTTAAACTTTAAATTTAACTAGACTGTGCATACATACAGCCTTGCAGTTTTGGTATCGATGTCTACACTATCAATATATGGTTAGACCCATGTTTTTTCTAGTTTTTTCGAGAGTCGGACAAGCTTCGCGTCTCATCCACACTAGAAGTGAAATTAGAGCTGCTTCCTTACAAGAAAAAGTCGTTTTACGGCAGGTGGGCAGAAAATAAGCAGCAATCACTGAAGGAATAACTGGCCAAACGATTTTCAGGATGCGAGAAGGCCTCAGGAACAGAGACATCCAGCTAAGAAATAGAAAAACTAAGACTTCGGGACAATCCACTTGAAGAGAGAAAGATCTGATGAGCTGCCAATTCGAACGACATAGCCATCATCATTACTAACAAATGCGATGGGCTCTGCATATTGAACTAGGCTGAGCTACGCCGACTGGTCTAAAAACCAATAAATAAAAGACAGACCTATACTTTACAATGTGCCAAGTAAGACTTCACCAAAAAGGAGCAACGCATCTCTAAGCCTTGAATCGCACGATATTCTGGCGAAACTGCTGGCGAATAAGACAACCCAGAAGATCGGACCATGTAGAAGGGCTCTCTGATGTTAAGGACACAGTACACAAGTACAACACAGACTATCTAAAACTCCGCATAAGCACCACTAAAAGTGTGCGTCTACAGGGCTCTCAACCACCGATGAGTTGCAATTAGATGTGGACATACTGCTCCCAGACCAGACACATGATGTATATAATCCATCAAAATAGCCATATACTTGTATATATATGTTATTGCGAAAAAGCAAATTAAAACAAGAGAGGAAGGCTAGGTTCGGTACCCGAAGCTTAGAATACCCTTGCAGTCCAGTTTGATCGTTTAAACGATGAAAACTCAAGAATGAATTAATTGTCTTGAAAAACACCAAAGTTATGCTAAATGACCAATTTTCACCCATCATTCCTATGACAGCTATAGGATGGATATAGTGTTCCGATTTTGATGATATTTTCAGAATATACTAAAATAGTCGTTTAATAGAGTTTCCTAAAAAATTAATTAATTATAAATAAATAAATAATTTATACTCAAAAATGGCGAATATATGGCACTTTTCCCAATCGATCATATCGCAGCTATGTGATGTAGTGTTCCGGACAGACAAATCGACTCGGGTGATGATGCTGATGAAGAATAAATATACGTTATAGGGTCGAAAACGTCTCCTTTACTGAGTTACAAACTTCTGGTCAAAATTATAATACCCTCTGCAAGGGTATAACAAAAATACTCATAACATCAAATAAATGAGAAGCATCGCCCTCCAAGGGGATCGTATTGTATATCATAGTGATTTTGAATTGAAATGGTGGCGATAAGTTTCAGTCAGAAGACCTTAAGACCATTTGGCAATGTGAGCAAAAGAGGCCTTCCGCTTGATTTAATAGCATTAAAAAATGTTTTTTGTAAAGTCGCTGTTTCACTGGTGCAAACATTATCTTGAAGCACCCCACTATAACTACAAATTACCGAAATGATAACGAACAGCTCATAAAATAAGTTGCCAAGAAGAAAATCGGTAGCGCCATAAAGCTATGTGGGATCATAACAATAAATTTCTTGCGGTCATCTGGATGCCAAAAATCTAGAAACGACCATCTGAAGTCAACTCTGCATGGATTCCGCATGGAAATGATAGTTGTAGGGATTGAAGCATTAAAGATGAAGTGTTCCGATTCAGGCCATTCGGACTTATATACTACCTACTACGGACTGATTACGAATATATATTATTTAATGTTTCGGACATTTCTCATTTACTGCGTTGCAAAATTCTGACTAAAATATGAAACCGTTTGTTTGTGTATATGAGGGTCTTTAGATAAGTCCACTACTTTTTGACTTTCCAAAGCACGCTCCAGTTACCAAAGTTACCATAAACCAACCTTGTGCAAAACTATCGTAAAGGAAAACAAGAAAGGAAGGCTAGCTTCGGTACCCGAAGCTTAGAATACCCTTGCAGACTTGTTGCTTTCAAACCATTCAATCTTTTGTATGACAGCTATAGGATATAGTAATCTGATTAATGGGTTTTTAATTTTCTAAATAAGCTTTAATGTCTCAAGAATGAATTAATTATCTTGAAAAACACCACTCAATGACACATTTTCTCCCATCGTTCCTATGGCAGCTAGGATAAGATAAAGTTGTATGATTTTGATGAAACTTTCAGGATAAATTAAAATAGTCATTAATAAGAGTTTCCTAAGAAATAAACAAAACATCTTTAAAAATGGCGGATTTATGACACTTTTTCCCAAGCGTTCCAATGGCAGCTATGTGATGTAGTGTTCCGATTCCGACCGTTCCGACTTATATACTACCTGCGATAGCTTTAAAACTGAGGGACTAGTTTACATAGCAACCGACAGACGGACAGACTGACAGACAGACAGACAGACGGACATGGCTAGATCGACTCGGCTGGTGATGCTGATCAGGAATATATATACTTTATAGGGTCGGAAATGTCTCCTTCACTGCGTTACAAACTTCTGGTCAAAATTATAATACCCTCTGCAAGGGTATAAAAAGGAAATGACACGTTCAGAAGAGAGGAAAGAGGTGGTCACTCAGTAAATGGTCGACAAAATTCATGGAATGGTGTTAAACGATCTGAGAGTAAAAGTGCGCAGTGATGCCATACGCATCTTAACAGAGCGGGTTCATCATATTTTGCACGAATATTTGCTTACTTACAATCGACCATAAGCGAAGCCGCATTCATGATCAGCGTCATCAGTCGAGTCGATCTAGCCATATGCGTCTGTCTGTGTCCGTCTGTATGTTTCTACACAAACTAGTCTCTCAGTTTGAAAACTATAGGGCTGAAACTTTGCACCAACCCTTCAATCTGTTGCAGGAAGTATATAAGTCGGAACGACCGGAATCGGTGTTTTTAAAGACACTTAATTCATTCTTGAGAAAATACAGTTTTCAGACATTAAAGACGTTTTAGAAAATTGAAAACAAAAAATTGGATCACTATATCTTATAGCTGTCATACAAACGATCAAACAGTTTTGAGGTCTGCAAGGGTATTTTAAGCTTCGGGCACCGAAGCTAGCCTTCCTTTCAGGTTATTTATAAACTGTGTATGCTGAATGGTATCCGCACATATATAAACATATTGATTAGTTAATTACGTGTAAAGTTCAGCTAACTCTGCCATGTTATAATGTCTGTCTATTTGCTGTTCATCTACAACCCGGAAACTCATTGCTTGTTTTGTAACGGACCGAGAATAAACTTTTTCTTCCATAGTGCCCTGTAATAATACAAAAAATATTAAATTTGTTAGAAAAAAATGCATATTTATGCATTTTACCATTGCAATAAGTCGATATATATAGCAATTTTTTGTTTGACCCAAGCGAAATATTCTAAAAATATTTTGTTGGTCATTCGATGGATTCCACGATGTATCCAGAATTATAACTCTGTTTGCGCCAATTAGGTTAATGCCTTGTCCGCCAGCTCTGGATGATATTAAAAAAACACGAGCCCGGTTATTGTCCTCGCTGTTAAATCTTTTTATCATTTCATGACGAATATTTTTTGGTGTTTTTCCATCCAGTCTGTAGTAGTCTTGACCATTAATCCATTTACTTGAAGATTTTTGATTTGATGATATATCTGTAATTAAAAACGAAATAAATTTTAAAAACAAAAAATGATGTTTTTAAAACATTAACTAGCTTATGACAAAAAATTTAACAATCATTCTCGCCCAGGTTCGATCAAGGCGTAAATTTTAAATAGGTCAAATAGGTCATAAAAAAATATACAAAACATATAAACTTTTTTTTAAGTATTAAGACTTGTATATCAGTATTCCGGCCTCTTTAGTTACCTAATATCTTTTAACTAGGGGCCACGCACACAGGCAGCTAAACGGAGCTGAACTGAGCTGAGCTGAGCTTATAAGCTTTCAGCTTCATAGCAATGCATACATTTTCTATGATGATAAATTATAGATATAATTATTAGTGAATACCTAAGCAATATGCCCCCACTTTTTCTTTAACATTCTATTTAAATGTTTATCACTGTTTCAGGTATTTGTCAACTGCTTCAAAATTGTTGAAAGTACCAGAAACTTGTTCTACAATTTGTAAAAATATTCATAGTATACACATGGAGAGCATTGAATATGAAAACATATATTTTAATCAATCGTTGAAATTGCATTACTTATTTGGAAGGAATTGGACTGAGCTACGAAGGAAGAGAGAAAACAATCCAAAACTACCAAACTGTTAATCGGCTGTTAATCGCAGCGGGGACTCCAAGAACTCCAATAACGCACGGCAATGGGAAAATCGGGAGCTGACCGAGTGATAAAAACTAAACATAAATCCAAAAGAGATCAGGGGTGCGGCTTAGATAGGGATCGAGATAAAAAATGAAAGCTTACAGGTAATAGAAGCCATCGGCATTATAGATTTTAGAGTTTCCCCTTGTTCTCACTCGTAGCTGTCTATCGCCAAATCTAAACCTAGACCCGAGCCAACAGGAGTCTTGTATTCCAAAGCCAAGAATCCTTAGCGTAGGCGTGCGTCGCAGCTGGCTGGTGCTCCAAAGCACAAACCAATTCGTGAGTCTGGCACCCCCCATTTTGTTTCTGGCTGTCTCCGTAAAATTATACATTTCGGCATCGGAGTAGACCGATTACAATGGAAGTGAAACAAATGAAACATACTAACAACACGCTATTGTGCGAGTGCAGAAATTCCAATATATGAGTATACAATCAGTATCAGAAACTGTTCAGTTATGTGATGTTTGGAAGAGATACCAATTATTATTTCTTAATTTCGAAATGTATTTGCTAAAATATTATATTTGTTTTTTTTTTCTGATTAATGTTAACTAGTAAGTAACCTAAAAGGAGTACATTAGGATCGGTTTTAAGTAACTCTTTAATATACATATAATCGTAATTATATTGATCAACTTTAACTAAATGTATACAACTATTTGCCATGACACCTCACGCCACCGCAAATGCATTTTTAAACATTTCATGATAGATTAAAATTGTTTGCAGTTATAGAGCCATTGTTATACCCTGTTGTTTGTATCGCAGTAAAAGAGACATCTCCGACCCTATAAAGTATATATATTCTTGATCAGCATATGTCCGTCTGTCGGTTGCTATAAACTAGTTTAAAACTAAACTTTCCACCGACCCTTTTTTCTGTTGCAGGTAGTATATAAGTTGGAACGGAATCGAAACACTACATCATATAGCTTCCATAGGAACGATTGGGAAAAAGTGCAATACATTCGCCATTTTTAAGATAATTAATTCTTTATTTGAGGATTTGGGCCGAAGCTTTGAATACCCTTGAAGACTAGTTGCATTTAAACCGTTTGATAGTTTGTATGGCAGCTATAGGATATAGTGGTCAAGTTTTTGGGTTTTTCATTTTCTAAATTGGCTTTAATGTCCAAGAATGATATAATTATATTAATAAACACCAGAGTCCTAAAGCTGCCATAGAACCGATGGGAGAAAATGGGCCATTGACCATAACTTTTGTGTTTATTAATACATTCTATTCACGTATACCTTTTAGAAGGGTAAACGAGTAAAAGGGTATATTGTATTCGTTAAAATGTATGTACCAGTGAGAAGAAAGTGTCTCCGATACTAAAAGACTATATAAGATCAATAGCCGAGTCGATATAGCTATGTACGAGCTGTGTAAATAAAGTAATGAGACTGGCAACGTCGCCCCGATCTGGCAACGCTGCACACGAGCGGCTTTAAACACCGCCAGGTGCACATGTGATACGCCTCCAGTATGAGTTTGAACGCCCTACAGTCAAACAGTCCTTTATGACCCTTTTTCCCAATCAATTCTATGGTAGCTATGTGATGTAGTGTTCCAAATCCGATAGCTTTAAAACTGGGAGGCTAGTTTACTTAGCAACCTACAGACGGACAGACAGAAAAACAAACATACGATCACATAGACAGACTGACAAAGCTAGATCGACTCGGCTGGTAATGCCGATCACTTTTCAAAATTAGAATCCTCTTTGCAAGAGTCGCTTTTTAGTTGCTTTCAAATGTGTGTATTTAATGTATGTATGTATTTAATTAAATGAAGCCGAGAGCTTCATTCAGCCGATAAAAATGTAAGCTTCGCTTTCGCTGATCAGTGAGCGTAAAGGCAATTTTAGATAAATGAGGGAAAAGTAATTTAGTGTAATTTATACATATAAGTTAAAGATAACAAAACAAACTACAAGTTAAACGATTGTAGCTTAGCAATGTACCGCTTTGGCGAGGCGACTGCGTAAGCTGCAAGTTAAAGATAACAAAACAAACTACAAGTTAAACGATTGTAGCTTAGCAAAGTACCGCTTTGGCGAGGCGACAGCGTAAGCTGCACTGTCGCTGGTGGTCCGTGGGTAGGTAGAATTTGCAAAGCAATGACTGAGTACAGTTGCGTGCAGACAAGAAAAATAAAAGAAAAAAACACCGCTGCTGCGCTGCGACCACCGTCGGCTTCTCACACAGCTTAGCTTAGGGCCGGGGACTGTTTTGTAAATTAGTCTTAAATCTCCATCAAATAAAGAACAACTCAAAAATTCGTTGACTTTTATATTTTATCCAAAAAAATAATAAAAGGTTTTAACTGGCGCCCGAGCAGGGACTAACTTCGCGCACGATAGGGCAAAACGTTTTCTAAGTGTCGCGTTGTTGGCCAAACAATTGTGAAACCGTCGAGACTCATAACCCGTTGGTTATTCGGTTAAACAACTCGGTAGAACAGACTTTATAGTTTGACTACCCATCGGTGGATTCCCGTACTGAAAGGCCCGTCCTCAGTACACCTTCTGATTGGGGCAGTTGCAGGACCCCTAGTAGAAGACAACGCGCCTTCAAAAAGGACGACAGCCGGATTGACGAGAAGCGGAACCACATAAATATTATCAGAAAATTAGTGAAATAAGTTACAAACGAAACAAAAAAAAAATATATATATATCAAAACAAGACAAAATTAGTGAAAAAGTTACAAAAGAAACAAAAATACAAAACAAAAAGAAATATCAAAACGAAACAAAATTAGTCAGAATAGGTAAAAGTTAAAGAAAAATAATTTTGTTAAAAATTAGTAAAGTTAAGGAAATTCAATTTTTGAGTAAAGTACTAGAAATAAGGAAACCCTAAACAGAAAAAAAATAAATAAATAAATAAATAATTCCGAAAAATTCTCTAAGAAAAAAAATTAAATTTAAATTCAACCGTCAATACAAGTGATCGTGAATTGGTTCTCTAAAGTTTGTGTAGAAGAATTTCATATTGATATCAGGCTTATCTAACCAGTTAACTTACTAAACCGCATCAAATCCTACAACACATTCTTCAAATTAATCTTGTTTGCATTGACCTTCCCGAATGTCCAATCAGAATAACTTAATTAGGCCTCCAGTATTGGGATTACAAAACGCAAAAAATACAGTACCACAAAATAGAACAATGGAAAACCTTGAGCAGTTGAATGCAGTTGTGAGTCAAATTTTGGCGGAACAATTGCCGAATTTAATTCGATAATGTCAAACTTCTATGCCTGACTTCGCTAACGCAGTTGACCAAGGAATTCTTCCTCAGCATCGTAAAAATATGGCAGACCTCGATCGAGTTCCAGATATTTTTAAAAGTATTCGTGAGTTCTCTGGCGACCCTTCCGAGTTTAACTCTTGGAGAAAAGGACCGCGAGAATTCTAGGCACTTTTGCAGACCAGATAGGAACACCAAAATATTTCGGTATCTTGCATACCATTCGTAACAAGATAGTGGGTCATGCAGACACGGCCCTTGAATTGGGAAGCAATGTCTAAGTGCTTGGCTCTCCATTATACTGACAAGCGAGATTTAGGAACTCTTGAGTATCAGATGACCACCATGGTTCAGAGCAGTCAACAAACGGTTGAAGAATTTCACCAAGCATCTGTCATTGCTATTGAACAAGATAGGTAGCATGGGTCTAGGAAAAGAGACAGAGTTCACCATGACCAAATTATATAGAGACAAGGCATTAGATACTTTCGTGCGAGGATTGCGTGGAGACTTGCCGAGACTTCTGGGTATAAAAGAACCTGCCGATCTCCCATCAGCATTACATTTGTGTCTCAAACTTGAGAATCAAAAATATCGCACTAATTATGCTGTGTCAAAAGGTCAACAATCAAACTTCGGGATGCAGAATCAGAGACCTATACCAGCACCACGTAGTCACCCACCTTCGCTTAATTTTTCTTACCAACAACCGCCACCAGTGCCTCCAAGAAATAATTTCTATCAATACCAACCAAATGCACCTCGGTATGGTAACCCAAATTATAGACAACAACATCCGATACCCATGCCCCGACACAATCCTATAAATTATGGAAACTAACAATTCTCTGCCCCACGGCAAAACTTTGTTTACCAACGCCCACAGCAGCAGTATGTTGCCCCTTCTCGCCCTACGGCACCAAAACCGCAACCGCGCCCAGAACCAATGGACGTAGATCCAAGCATGAGAACTAGACACATTAATTATATGAATCGCCCACACTTTGACGCTGGTAAACGTCCTCCAAATCCAAACCCCCCACAACCAGACGAAAAGAGACAACGTACTTTCAATATAGAGAGTAATGAGACCAATACGGAAATGAATGAACAAGAGACACTTACTACAGAATACGAACAGGTCATTGCTGGCTATGAGGAAAATAACGATTACGATCAAACGTTACGTTGACTACCATGACACCCTACCATATTTCGAAGCAAGAGTGGAGCAAGGGAAAATTTTAAAAAATTTTATTGATACAGGATCTAATAAAAATTATATAAGACCAGAATTATTTTCACACCCAATCACTAACAAAGAACCATTTAAAGCCATGACAGTAGGAAAAAATATCACGATACCGAATACATTTTTTATTCTGCCTTCTTTAAAATCATTTGACGCTATTCTTGGCAACGATAGCCTCAGAGAGTTAAAAACAGTAATCCACACAGACAAAAATTATATGATTATTAATAATGGGGTCAAAGTTCACATAAAAGAGAAGAAAATAAATGCCGTTAACAATATAAGTCCACGTACCGACCACATGTCCGAAAACCAGAAAACAGAATTACTTGAATTATTGATATACTACCCACAACTATTTGCCAGACCTGTCGAGAAACTGACCTACACGACTAACGTGACAGCGGAAATACGAACGAATACAGAAACTCCCGTTTATTCCAAATTTTACCAATATCCGATGTCCCTCAAAGATGAAGTTGACAAACAAATTTCTCAGTTACTGAAGATGGCATCATAAGACCATCGCGGTCTCCGTACAATTAACCTGTGTGGATTGTGCCTAAGAAGCTCGACGCTTCAAACGATAAAAAATATCGCGTAGTAATTGATTATAGACAACTTAATAATTTAATTGGCAGACAAATACCCCATTCCCGAAATAAATGAAGTGTACAAAGCAAACATCAAGTGTCCGCTGGACAAGTGCGAGTTCTTTAAAACAAAGGTAGAGTTCTTGGGACTTGTAATATCTGACAAGGGTATAGAAACCAACCCTAAAAAAGTTTCGGCAATAGCCAATTACCCTCTTCCGAGAACAGTACGTGAATTGAGAGCTTTCTTGGGGCTCTCCGGATACTACAGAAGATTTATTAGGGACTATGCCAAGCTCGCAAAGCCACACATTAATGTTGAGAGGCGAAGAAGGACACATAAGCAAAAGGGCAGCCCTGACAAAAAGAATTAATTTCAGCCAAGACGCAATAGAAGCTTTTAAAAAAATCAAAATTACACTGATATCAAAAGAGGTGATATTAGGTTACCCCGCCTTCACCAGAGAATTTCATCTAACTACGGACGCCTCTAACTTCGCTATAGGTGCCGTCCTATCTCCCATATCATTTATATTTCGGACTTTATCAAAAACCGAAGAAAATTACGCAGCCAATGAGAAAGAAATGCTTGCCATAATATGGGCCTTGAAAGCATTAAGAAATTACCTTTATGGTAAGGCAAAAGTAAAAATGTTCACTGATCATCAGCCCCTCACCCATAGCTGGAACGGCAATGCTAGAATAAAACGTTAGAAAGCCCATCTAGAAGAATATGATTATGAATTAATCTACAAACCAGGCAAAGTCAACGTCATAGCTGATGCTCAGTCCCGCGTTCCACAGTCAAATCAAGTAAATTCCGTAACTACCCAACATAGTGATGAAAGCTCAGGACACAATTTAATTCCTAGTATAGAAGTTCCAATTAATGCATTTAAAAACCAGATTTTCCATCACAAGGCCGAATCTTCAGCTTACAAGTTTAGCATTCCCTTCCCGACCTTTCACAGACACGACATTTACCGACAAAAATATGACTCAGACGAACTAATAACAATACTTCGGAAACACTTGAATCCCTCTATTATAAACGGAATACAAACATCCGAAGATGTAATGGGGAAAATTCAAACAATCTACCCAGATAATTTCGGCAACATTAAAATCCGTTTCACACAATCTAAGGTAATAGATTTGACGAACGAAACTGATCAAGAAGAAGAAATACTGAAAGCTCATAATAGGGCTCATCGAAATTCACAGGAAAATGAACTCCAATTGTCCGAGAAATTTTACTTCACCAAAATGTAAAACAAATAGATACCATAGTAAAGCAATGTAAAATTTGCAGAGGGAAAATATGACGGACACCCCCCAAATCCAGAAATAAAATAAACTCCTATACCAGAATATCCAGGTCAAATAATACACATCGATATCTACTCTACAGAAAAAAAACTAGTACTCACTGCAATAGACAAATTTTCTTAACTAGCACAAGTTCGAATAATAAAATCAAAAGCAATAGAAGATATCCGACATCCATTAAGGGACATTCTCTTTTATTTTGGAGTCCCAAAATACGTCATTATGGACAACGAAAAATCGCTTAATTCTGATTCAATTACAATTAAACAAGACAAGACAACATTGACCGACTTAAAGAAAAACAGGACAGAGATTTAAAATTTCATAACAAAAATCGTAAAACCATTAAGACATATAAACCAAACCAGGAGATGAAATCTATGTGAAAATAAACACCAGACTGGGTTCAAAATTATCCCCCAGATTCAAAAAAGAAACTGTAAGAGAAAAAAGGGCCACTACCGTAGTAACAAAAGCACGTAGAATAGTTCACAAAAGCAACATAAAAAACGACTAAATTTTTTTCCCCTATAGAATAATGATAATATGGGACTATGGACATTACAAATTATACAGACGCACAGACGGTGACTATTTACAAAGGACTAGGGAAAATACAAACGACGACAACGAGACTCATCCATGTAATAAACTTGGAACAAAATGTCAATAAAATAATTTCAAATAACAACCAACAGGTCATTATTAACAATCAGTTAGAAAAAAGATTTAACAGCATAATACAAATCACCAATAGTTTAACAAATGCCATTAGAAAAGATGAGGGAATTATTAGCGAAATTGCCATCAGCATACAAAACCAAATAAGATTAATAAAAGAGGAAATTGTGAACATAAAATATGCCATTCAATGGGCAAAAATAAATATGATAAATACTTTCTTACTTGGAGAAAGTGAAATAGATGAAATACACAATATATTTAAAGCTGGTAAAAGCCTTTCCTGTCAATCGAACAAATGATTGAGTTTGCAGACGTTTCTATCCTGCACAATAAAACAACATTGCTTTATGTAGTAAAAATACCAAACTTGGAAGAAACAGAGTACGATAACTTAATAATAAAACCCATCGTAAAAGCCAACGTAATTGTCAATTTGAAGTTTAAAGAAATATTATTTAACAAAAAAAACATTTTCGGAATAATAAAGAATTGCAAGAACTATAATAACGTTAAGATATGTAATAAAAAAGAAATTGTAAACCTTAACAATAGTAAATGTTTGCCTAGGCTCCTAAAAGGAGAAAGATCGCTGTGTGAGTTTAGCAATGCTGAACACATAAAAAAGGTAAAAGAGATCAACGCTGGACTGGTGATGCTTAGCGAATTCAACGGAACCGTAAAGTGGCAAAACAACTCGAAACATCTAGAAGGAACCTACCTCATTAGTTTCTGGAACGAATCTGTCTCCATAAACAACGAAGAATTCAACAACAGGGAAGTAACAGTCATAAGATTGGAAGCTCCCTCAATCCAAATTACCCCGGAGGAATCCGAACGGATAAAATATTATCTCTAGAAGCTCTGCAAGCCCTACACCTTAACAACACTGAGAAACTGGAAAGCTTACAAACAGACTCATCAATAAACAGAATTTCGATCCTGACACTCTTTTGCGCTGCATCAAAAAATAGTTCTTCAATTGGCTCCACCCACTGACAACAGTAATAAAAAAGTGCAAATCAACTCTCAAATAAACCTCCACGACATCCCATTTTTCTAATAGCGCTTGAAGACAAGCGCCAACTAAAGGGGGAAGAGTTAAAGATAACAGAACAAACTACAAGTTAAACGATTGTAGCTTAGCAAAGTACCGATTTGGCGAGCCGACAGCGTAAGCTGCAAGTTCAAGATAACAAAACAAACTACAAGTTAAACGATTGTAGCTTAGCAAAGTACCGCTTTGGCGAGGCGACAGCGTAAGCTCTGCAAAAAAATGACTGAGTACAGTTGCCTGCAGACAAGAAAAATAAAAGAAAAAACCACCGCTGCTGCGCTGCGACCACCGTCGGCTTCTCACACAGCTTAGCTTAGGGCCGGGGACTGTTTTGTAAATTAATCTTAAGTCTGTCTCCATCAAATAAAGAACAACTCAAAAATTCGTTGACTTTTATATTTTATCCAAAAAAATAATAAAAGGTTTTAACTTATATACTGAAATAACGACTTCGTTTATAAATCTTTAATTAACAAGTAATTTCCTCAAACAAACCATTTGATAAAACCCAATTTATTTTTTGGGATTCTGTAATACAAGTAGATAATTTAAACATTTGATAGTTATTAAAGGTAATGGCGATTCCAAAAGCTGTGGGAAAGCTTTTCCAGAACCAAGGCGAATTGATAATCTAATACACTAGGCCGACGGGATAGCTGTTTACGTATTTAAGTGTTTTATTTAAAATATTTATGTTTATAAGTAAATTTGCTTTTTTTAAAGTATTTAATTTTTGCATCGCTGCAATATAATAACCAGCTATTAAATATTGAGACACTTATATACCAATAATGATTCACATTCAACATTTATCAGAGACGTGAGATATTTTAGTTCTAGCAGTCCATTTAGCCATAACCCTGTGTCCGTCTCTGCTTCTCTGCTTCTCTTAGTTTTTAACATCGTTCCTATAGCAGTAATAAGATATAGTGTTCCGATTTTTAAGTGACTGGCAAGATCGGTCGGATTTAGCATTAAAATGTCATTCCTAAGAAATAAATCAATTATCTTTAAAATGTTTGAAGCTATTTTACTTTTCTCAATCGTTCCTGTAAAAGCTATGTGATGCAGTGTTCCGATACCGTTCCGACTTATATGCGGCTGGTGATGCTGATCAAGAATAAATATACTTTATAAGGTCGGATATGTGTTACAAACTTGTGGTGAAAATTGTAATATCATCTGGAAGGGTATACAAAGTTTTACGCAGACTCGAATTCCCGACCGCAAGCAGAATAACTTATTTGAGCAAATAAAAATATAGCTTATTAGCGGCTGTAGTCTTTTCATATTCCTATTTCGCTTCCCTATTAACAAAACTTTATGAATTTTTCAATATCAGTAAAAATACACTAAAAGTTTAAATTGTAAAACATTTCTTGAATCTTTAAAAATGCTGGCGTTATACTTAATGACCCATTTGTTTTCAATCTTTCTATAACGGCTATAGTGGTCCGACATGATCGGTTAAGGTAGCCAAACAAAAGCCATTACTAAACAAGTAAGAACGTTACAGTTGAGTTTCCCGACTGTTAAAGACACTGTAGCAATTTGGCTATAAGCAAAATAAATCAAGAACGACCCAAACCAAATACCAAATTGATTTCTTAGACCCAAAGTGTAAAGCGTATATTAGGTTTGTGCAAATGTATGTAACAGGTAGAAGGAGGCGTGGCAGACCCCAAATATACCGCAATATATATATTCTTGATCAGCATGACGAGCTGAGTCGATATAGCCATGTCCGTCCGTCCGTCTGGATAAACGAACGGATCGCAGCAACTGTAAGAGCTAGAAGAACCATATTACCAGTGAAGATTCTCGTAATTATTACGCAGATGAAGTTTATTAGACCCTGTACCCAAAGGGTAAAGGGTATATTAAGTTTGTGCAAATGTATGTAACAGGCAGAAGGAGGCGTGGCAGACCCCACAAAGTATATATATTCTTGATCAGCATGACGAGCTGAGTCGATATAGCCATGTCCGTCTGTCCGTCTGTCCGTCTGGGTAAACGAACGGATCTCAGAAACTGTAAGAGCTAGAAGAACCTTATTAACAGTGCAGATTCTCGTAATTATTACGCAGATGAAGTTTTTTTTTCAGGTGCCACGCCCACCGCCCCCGCAATTTGTATTTTTATTTTCGCACTGCCCTGCACTGCACAATTTTCAAGCTAAAATTTTTTAAAATATACATTTGCAATTGAACATAGATATCTACCGATCCTGAAAATTTCATCAAGATTGGTTAATTAGAAAGCACACAATAAATACTCAAAGTTTACAGGCGCTAACCACAAGCAATCTGTTTATTTGCTCAAACAAACGGTAAATCGCTTGAGTTGGTGGTTGATTTTTCTCGGAAGTGCAGCTGCAGCTGCCACTACCTTCATATACATACATTTGTATGAATGTGTGCCTTCAATATATTTATACTGTATTAGCTGCTAATTTATAAAGTTTTGTGTGGTCGAATGGTTACGACGTTTGATTGAAAGATCTTGAAGATCTTGGGTTCGAATCCCAGACCGGACTCGGAGAAAATATTTTTTTTTTGTTTTAATTTATTTGTAATTTATCTGTAATAGTCGGGAAACTCGACCGAGTAGCTAGATGTTTAGACTTCCTAGGATTGGCATTGAAAGTTGTGGCAGGGACACCCGAAGCAGGAAACTTACTACAAACAAGTAAGAACGTTAGTCGAGTTTCCCGACTGTTACAGACCCTGTACAAATTTGGTTATAAGCAAAAAAAAAAAAAGTATATATATATATATACACGTATATATTCACACCGAGTCCGGTCTGGGATTCGAACCCAAGATCTCAGCGTATTAAGTCGAACGTCGTAACCATTCGACAAACCCAAACTTTTTGAACCGGCAGCTAATACAGTATAAATATATTGAAGACGCACATTCATACATATGTATATGAAGGTAGTGGCAGCGCAGCTGCTGCGGCACTTCCGAGAAAAATCAACCACAGAACGCAAGCGATTTACCGTTTGTTTGCGCAAATAAACAGATTTTTTATGTTTAGCGCCTGTAAACTTCAGCAGCTCGTCATGCTGATCAAGAATATATATACTTTGTGGGGTCTGCCACGCCTCCTTCTGCCTGTTTCATACATTTGCACAAACTTAATATACCCTTTACCCTCTGGGTACAGGGTCTAATAAATACCCAGACCACATTTTTTTTTTTTTTTTTTCGCGAATCCCGTTGCACGTGATGCAACCCACCTCCCGCCCAACCGACCGAGGGGCGCAGCCGCATAACGTACGGCTCGATCGCGAAGATAGGACCGAGCATGCAGGGGAAATAGAAAACTACATAGAATTGTGGTGAGTAAGGTAGGTAAGAATCAGGGACTTAATATGCGTAAGGTCGTTAATAGAAGAAAAATCGGACGTTAGTTGGTGCACTACGTTATAATTTGAGCAAAGTACTCTAAAGGGCTCATGCAGGACATAATTCAAACTACTGTGGTTGAAAGCTTGTGGGATAAAATTTCTTGTAAGTCTACGGGGCACATTAAAGTTGATGCGTTCTAACAAGGCAGAACTATCACCCTCATTGTGTATTAGTTTGAGGATAAAAACTACACCAAGCATGGTTCTACGATTAGTAAGTGTGGGTAGGTTTAGAAGCATCAGTCTACTAGAGTAAGAGGGAAGTTGAAAGTGTGGTTCAGAGTTGAGGCTTTTAAGCGCGAAGATAAGGAATGTTTTTTGCACGGATTCAATTTTGTCTTGGTGAACTGAGGACTCCAGACACATGATCCGTACTCAAGAATTGGCCGGACAAGCTAGACGTACAAAGTCTTATTCACGTAGGGGTCATTAAATTCTTTTGACCACCTTTTTATAAAGCCTAACACACCCATGGCCTTATTTACCATGCATGAAATGTGGTCAGTAAATTTTAATTTGGTATCAAGTATGACGCCAACATCATCAACACGCGTGATTCTATCAAGAAAGACTCCATCTAGAGAGTAAGCAGCAAACTGAGGCTCTTTACGGTGAAATGTCATCAGTTTGCACTTAGAGCCGTTTAATTTTAGAGAATTTATTACACACCATGCCTGCAAGTTATTAAGATCGGCCTGTAAGACCGATAGACGAGAGGGATCATTATATTGAATACAAAGCTTGACATCGTCCGCGTACATTAGTACGCGAGAATTAAGCACGACCGATGGAAGGTCGTTAATGAAGAGTGTGTACAGCAGAGGACCAAGGTGACTACCTTGAGGGACGCCCGAGGTAACATGGATTTCACCAGAAAGTGAGCTCTTGAAAAGAACCCTTTGAGTTCTATTATTCAAGTAACTGCTGATAATTTTAGTAAGCATACAGGGAAGCCCATTTTGTCAAGCTTTATTAAAAGAAGAGAGTGATTAACGGAGTCGAATGCTTTACTGAAGTCTGTGTAAATGACGTCCGTTTGAAAATTTTACTGGAAGCCCTCGATAACAAAAGATGAGAGCTCCAAAAGATTAGTTGTCGTCGAGCGACGTTTCATATATCCATGTTGGCATGGAGAAAAGAACGAGCTGCATAGGTGTTGCAATTGAGGGGTTAGAAGTTTCTCGAAAAGCTTGGGGATAGCAGACAATTTAGAGATACCTCTGTAATTGCTTGCATCGCTTCGTTTACCTTTTTTATGGAATAACGTAAGATTCCTTCCATATCCGAGGAAACGTTGAGGACTCGAGACACAGATTAAATAACTTAAGAAGAGGCTTGCTCAGGTAATCGGCGCAGTATCTAAGCACGCAGCCTGGTACACCATCCGGTCCTGGCGAAAAAGTTGGCTTAACCCGTTGAAGTTCGGTTATAATCGAGCTTTCGTTAATGATAGAAAGGACAGAAAATTGCATTTGACCCTGGGAATTCCTGGGAATACGTATGGTTTAAAATTTTAGCTGGTTCATATGTGGTTTTGAAAAATCTAGCAAAAAGATCGGCAATGGCCTGATCGGTGTTTGCCGATGAGTTTTCAAATGACATAGAGGATGGGAATAGAACAGACTTACGCTTGGTGTTAACAAAATTATAAAACTGTTTTGGGTCCTGAGTGAACTGGACCTTGCAACGAGATAAATAATTATTATAGCACTGAGCGTTTAGCACGGTGAAATTAGACCGAGCAGTTAAGTACTGAGCACATACCTTGCTCGACCCGGTTTCTTTAAATTTAGTGTAAATTCTATTTTTTATTATTTTTAAATTTTTTAAATTTTTGGTAAACCACGGCGGAGTTTCTGAATTAGGTGGATACCGCAGCGGAACACATGAGTCAAGAAACATATTTAATTTTTTATAAAATAACTCAGCACACTTCACAATGTCGGTGCATGAGTAGAGGTCGGACCAATCATAGCCGGCTAAAAGAGAGTTTAATTTAAGGAAATCAGTATTCTGAAAGCATCTGGTACGCGGGGCTCTCATATTCGATTTGGAAACCTCGATTTCTACAATGTCGATCGTCATCTCGAAAGTGGGATGATAGTGATCTTCAGGTTGTGTTAGAGGGGAGGTTCTTGATAAAATCACGCTGTCCGGGTCTGATACAAAGCACAGATCCAATATGCGGCCTAAAGAGTTTCGCACATTGTTAATTTGTGACAATGACAGTTCAAGCAGGCCAACAACAAGGTCATGTTGCGCCATCGGCAATACAGAGTTAGACTTTGTATCGTCGGACCAATTGACTTCTGGTATTTAAAATCCCTATCGGCAAGCAAGTTAAAAACAGATTGGATAGCGGATAAGTGCTTCCAGTACATGGATAACTCGGAAGAAGGCGGAATATATGAACAGGTAATAAAGAAAGTGTTACCTGAGAAAGTTATTTTAGCGCAAATGAATTCGATATCACCGAATTCTTGAAGGCATATCTCTTCCGCCGGGAGTTTGGAGTCAACCAAAAGTAATACTCCACCTCCCCGCCTGGAAGGACGATCAATTCTAAAGATTGTGTACTTGCCTGGGAAAATCTCGGAACTGAGAATGTCGGTTTTTAACCAGGTTTCAGTGAACACAATCACCTGTGAACCAAATGAAAAACTATCAGAGTACAATTTAATAAGCTTACTTCGTAGGCCTCTTGTATTCTGATAGGATATAAGGAGAGAGGAGGCTAGTTTTTTGTGTTCACAGCAGATGCAGTTGGCTGGGGAAGTTTTATGGCAATAGGCCTTTTATTGTTTTTAATTCTTTTCCTAGCTTGGTGTTCTTGGACTATAATATGCTCTGGCCAGAAACTGGGAGAGCAAATAATGTAATGGGACACTTATTTTGAAAGATGCAATGTCCCTAGCGTAGGAAAAGTTGTATTTTTCTAGCTTTACCTCGGCTATTGTTTTGCTTCGTATAAAAGCAGCGACGTCAGTCGCAGAGAGGTCAGGGCAAGCCGAGATAAAAATATTTGTTTTTTGGGTGGGATTACCTACTGTTACTGTGCTACTGTTAAACGATAAACAGATTTACAAATTTACACAAATTACAAAGAGAGAGGGCAACTTTACTAAGAAATTGCGGTAAATAGATTTCCACGCAAAACGGAGATGAAGAACAAACTACAACAACACTAAGCTTACACAAAATTACTTGCTCAAAGTTATTTCAATAAACAGGTGCATGCACACGCGTAGCGAACGGAAAAAGCTGATGAATACCGCAGATAGTGATCGGAATAGCTTAAATTGGTTACTTTATAAAAACTCCTGGGTTTTTGTTAACAAAATTTTCGGGGCGCAAAATAAAAACACGTCCGTTCGCTATGGGAAGTGAAAGTGAAAGTAATAAATGAAAACAACAGGCAGATAGAAATACATAATAGTATTTAAAACCAAATTAATGAACTCACAACAACTGTAGCAACAAGCGTAAATCTGTTCTTACCCATCCTCTATGTCATTTGAAAACTCTTCGGCAAACACCGATTAATCTGTTTTGCTGGATTCTTCAAAACCACATATGAACCCTCAATAATTTTAAACCATACGGACTCCTATGAATTCCCTTAGTCTAATTTAATTTTCTGTCCAGTTATTAACAAAAGCTCGATTATATCCGATCTTTAACGGGTTAGCCAATTTTTTTTCCCAGGACCGGATGGTATACCAGGTTGCGTGCTTATTTACTGCGCCGATTACCTGAGCAAGCCTTTTCTTAAATTATTCAGTTTGTGTCTCGAATCCTCAACGTTACCTCGTATATGGAAGGAATCATACGTTATCCCTATCTATAAAAAATTCAAACGAAGCGATGCAAGTAATTATAGAGGTATCCCTAAATTGTCTGCTATCCCCAAGCTCTTCGAGAAACTAATAACGCCTCAGTTGCAACACCTATGTAGCTCTTTAATTTCTCCATGCCAACATGGATTTATGAAACGTCGCTCGACGACTACTAATCTTTTGGAGCTCTCATCCTTTGTTATCAAGGGCTTCCAGTCAAATTTTCAAACGGATGTCATTTACACAGACTTCAGTAAAGCATTCGACTCCGTTAATCACTCTCTTCTTTTAATAAAGCTTGAAAAATAGGGTTTCCCTGTAGGCTTGATAAAATTGATTAGTTATTTAAATAACAGATCTCTAAGGATTCTCTTTAAGAGCTCACTATCTGGTGTAATCCGTGTCACCTTGGTCGTCCCTCAAGTCATCTTGGCTGTTCACACATTTAATTAATGACCTTCCATTGGTCGTACCAAATTCTCGTGTACTACGCGGATGATGTTAAGCTTTGTATTTAATATAACGATCCCTCACGTCAATCGGTCTTACAGGCCGATCTTAATAACTTACAAGCATGGTGTCAATCAGACTTACTAAAACTAAACGGCTCTAAGTGCAAACTGATGACATTTCACCGGCAGACGTGTTATTCACCAAGACTGAATTAAATCCGTACAAAAAAAATTTCTGATTTTCGCGCTTAGAGGCCTTAACTGGCTTAAAACCGTAGTGGTTCGAATTATGCCCTGCATGAGCCCTTTTCGAGTACTTTGCTCAGATTTTAGCTTATTGCACCAATTAACTTCCGATTTTTCGTCAATTAACGACCTTACTCATATTAAGTCCCAAATTCTTACCTATCTAACTCATCATAGTTCTATGTAGTTTTCCTCGAAAGCTTTCTCCTATTTTCCCTGCATGCTCGGTCCTATCTCCGCGATCGAGCCGTACGTTATGCGGCTACTCCCCTCGTTCGGTTAGGCGGGAGGTGGGTTGTAACCCGTGCAACGGGATTTCGTAAAAAATAAAAAAAAATGTCAATTAAATTCAGAAAAGAGTAAAAAACTCACAAAATGACAAAGGTCACCTATACGAGATGTTCTTGGAGTAGCACTTCTTCGAATAGCACTAGCAAAAATCAACATATTCAGCCCAAGAATCTTAGACCATACAGACTTGTATGGATAGAGGAGCCCACCGAGCCCCAATGCTCACGGTTAAGAGCTCCATGCAGGTGGAGAAGCGCGTTGTGAGACCCAACCAAGCGATCTACCACCGATTACTTACGACGACGTGGGAGTTATCATTACAAATGTCCGATTGGCAGGCGTGTGCGTGGATAACGGAATAAGCGTTCAGATACATGGCACACATCTTATCACTTTCAACGAGCGTGCCACTGTCAATGAAGCCCTAATCATCAACCATTATGCAGCCCAGAAAAGGACTCCGGGTTTGGCTAGCTAGCCATCTCTGAACATCACCATCCATCACGACATCCTTAGTCTTCCTTACCTTTACCGTTTAAGTGAACGTAACGTAACTTGGAATACATCCCAAAATTCCGCGCGTTGATTTGTGTCGGCTTAACCCATGGCCAGAAGATTTGCAGTACAGTTAAGGGAGATGATCGACCAAATAGGGTCGGCGGAGGGCGGCCTTAATCTTAAACGGGGAGTAGTTAACAGAAGCCAACGTACTAGAACAGTTGGCGAAGTGTAAAAAACCTAATGCCTGCCGAAATTTGTGACCGAACGTTGGGCCGGAAACCCGTGCGCAGACGGCAAGCACAGCATAAACTTTTTTAGACTTAAGTTTGATTTTTGCATTCAGTTTGTATTTCACACCCAAAAGGAACATATTCTACTTAATTTGTACATACAAAAGATACATGTTTTAATTTAATAGACTTAATTTTATAGACTTGCCAAGCTAAAGTATGTATATATAAGTGAAAATTATACTTACGGCCAAGGGACACTATTTCGGTCTCACATTCCGACATTTTTTTGAAAAAGTATTCAACAACATTTAGCACAGCCACAAAGGCGGAAAAAATTAAACTGCAAATACATTGATATTATATTAAAAATATTGCATTAAATGAAAACAAGAAAGGAAGGCTAGCTTCGGAGCCCGAAGATACTTGGACAATTTCCCTCCATCGTACGTACGGCTTTTATAAGATATATGAACTATACTTTTTTCTGAATAAAGATTACTTTTGCTGCGGCTACCGAATAAACAAACAGGACCTCAACAATGCCTCTACAATTTCAGAAGTAGGATAGTGGAAACATTTTTTTCGCATCAAAACTCAGCCTACAAGTTTAAAACGAAGTAAAACAGTAAAAGTAAATCAAATAAAATATCAGTGAGTTAAAATGTAAAATATCGGCGTAGACGACTACACAGCAGAAGAGCGGCCTAAAGCGGAGCTCGCAGTGCATGGATGGAGATTGCCCAATGTTGGATCCCAAAGATATGTCCAAAATCGAAGCTGAATCCGAGAAAAGGATTAATACATATACTGACGACGGAACCGAAATCTTTGAAAATCGGAATGCCGCAACTAGTTTAAAACGCAATTAAAGCAACCAAATCGCAGCTGAAAAAAATGGAGCAGACGAAAAGCATCAAAATGATTGCGCGAATGGACTTTTGAAAATGATTGGTCAAATGATAGAAGAATCATTAAATATAAATGAAACGATAGTAGAATGAAAAATGATAGATCAAAAGATATTAATAGTAAAAATAATAGCGCAAATGTTAGTAGAAAAACAAGAATGGAAGGCTAGCTTCGGTACCCGAAGCTAAGAATACCCTTGCAGACTAGTTGCTTTCAAACCGTTCAATCGTTTGTATGGCAGCTATAGGATATAGTAATCCGATTTATGGGTTTTTAATTTTCTATATCGGCTTTACTGTCTACAAAAACTTTATTTCTCAAGAATGAATCTTAAAAAACACCAGAGTTATGCTCAATGACCCATTTTCTCCCATCGTTCCTATGGCAGCTATAAGATATAGTTGTCCGATTTTGATGAAACTTTCAGATTATATTAAAATAGGCATTAATAAGAGTTAATAAACAAACCATCTTTAAAAATAGCGGATTTAAGACACTTTTTCCCAATCGTTTCTGTGGCAGCTATGTGATGTAGTGTTCCGATTATCGAACCCATAACAAAAACATGCTCAAAGGTAACTACTTCTCCTTTTAATTGACGAACTTATTGATAAGCTTTCCGAAAAAGTCCATTTACCAAGCCAGATCTAAAAAATTAGTTCTTCCATGTGCATATGCACGAGGATTCAATTAAGTTTTACGAGGATTCAATTTAAGTTTACAATTTTAATGGCTTAGAATGCCGTTTGTGATTTGTGAACAAAATTGTTGCTGATTTGGTTAGAGAGGATAAGGTTCGTATTTACATGGACGACATTTTAATTGCAACAAAAAATAGTAACAGTCACATAGAAATATGAGCGTAGTTTTTCAAGCAATTGGTAGATAACAAGCTGGAGCTAAGGCTAGTCATATGTGAGTTTCTTTAAAATGAAATAAAATATTAAGGATTATAATATCAGGAAACGGTATTAAACCTGATTCGAAAGGTATGTAAGCTATACGATTTAGCTATGTGATGTAGTGTTCCGATTCCGGCCGTACCGACTTATATACTACCTGCAACAGAGAAAAGGGTCGATGCAAAGTTTCAGCCCCAATATATAAAACTAGTTTGCGTAGAAACAGACAGACGGACAGACAGATAACACGGCTTGATCGACTCGGCTAGTGATGCTGATCAAGAATATATATACTTTATGGGTCGGAGATGTCTCCTTCACTGCGTTGGAAGCTTCTGGTCAAAATAATAATACCGTCTGCAAGGGTATAAAAAGGTAACAAATTTCATCCGATATTTTACTTTTCTAAACGCACAACTGACGTGGAGTTTTAAACTTGAAACGCTTTACGATTTATCTTCAGGGAATATGATTTAATGTAGTTAAAAGCAAATAGTTTACCATTGCTTTAAGCAAAAACAAGAAAAGAACATTACAGTCGAGTTTTCCGACTGTTAAAATCAAGAAATAAATCAAGAACGAATAAAAAAATAATGAGCAAACGAGTCTGGTCCGGGGTTTGAATCTGAAACCTCCGTGTTATCAGCCAGACATCCAACCATTGCACCACCACATGTCGAATCAAGTAGCTAATACAGTATAAATATATTAAAGGCGCACATTCATGCACATTTATATAAAGGTAGTACGTTCTCAGCGGCACTTCCTAGAAAACTCAACCCCCGATAAACAGATTGCTTGTTGTAGCGGCTGTAGCGTTTCTCCACAACATACTAAAGTAATGGCTTCATACAGATACCACTAAGGTCCTGTAGATAAAAGTAGATCTAACAATCACGTGTTAGTGGTTATAGACGCGATCAGAAAGTTCGTAAGACTTTATCAAGTAAAGACTGCCAGCAATATTAGCATTATCTGACTGTTTTAGGCCATATAGTAGGCAAAAATGTCTGATATTAGATCAAGGAACTTGACACTCTGGGACACAAGTTTAAAAGAGAGCCTAAAATAGTTAAATAGAGATAGTCATTGTAGAGATTTGTAGAAAATTAGAGACTAAGTTGGTAAGAGTATTACCAACAACAGTTACAAGAGTTCAATACATTACGAACCGACTCTAAAAGAAAAGAACCTCTATAAAATATGAAAACGACAATTAGGTTATGTTAAAAAATTTCGTCTCTCTATAGCCGTTACCAAAAAACTAATACCAAACTTTAAAGGTCCTTAAAAAGCGACTAAAGTACTGCCTATTGAGGATGTTGAAGGGTTCAAACAGTCTAGACTTTCTTATAATGGAGCCTTGACATTATCAAATAGAAAATGGAAAAACAATGTAAATAATTAAGAGATCAGAAACTCTCCGGTCAGGATGGCCTAATTGTAGAAAATAGTTATATGTGTACATATGTACCTAATTATACATAAATACCTACATTTAAGTACTGCTTGAAAGGCAGTGTGTTCTATTGTACATTCTTTAAGAAAAATCCCAAAACTATGTCATCATTTATGTCTCTCTTAGTCTTGTATGAAACACTAGATTTACCCAAACCTATCTATGGCTTTAGTTCCACATGGAAAGTAGTGAAATAGGCCAAGCATGCATATTTATACCCTTGCAGAGGGTATTATAATTTTGACCAGAAGTTTGCAACGCAGTGAAGGAGACATTTCCGACCCTATAAAGTATATATATTATTGATCAGCATCACCAGCCGAGTCGATCTAGCCATGTCCGTCTGTCCGTCTGTCTGTCCGTCTGTCGGTTGCTATGTAAACTAGTCCCTCAATTTTAAAGCTATCGGGCTGAAACTTTGCACCAACCCTTCAATCTGTTGCAGTTAGTATATAAGTCGGAACGGCCGGAATCGGAACACTACATCACATAGCTGCCATAGGAACGATTGGGAAAAAGTGTCATAAATTCGCCATTTTTAAAGATATATTGTTTATTTCTTGGTAAACTCTATTTAATAGCAATTTTAACATATCCTGAAAGTTTCATCAAAATCGGACTACTATATCTTATAGCTGCCATAGGAACGAAAGGAAAAAATGGGTCATTGAGCATAACTCTGGTGTTTTTTAAGACAATTAATTCATTCTTGAGAAAAACAGTTTTCATAGGCATTAAAGCCTTTTTAGAAATTTAAAAACAAAAGATCGGATCACTATATCCTATAGCTGCCATACAATCGATCGAACAGTTTAAAGGCAACTGGTCTGCAAGGGTATTCTAAGCTTCGGGTACCGAAGCTAGCCTTCCTTTCTTGTTTTCTTTAAATAAAGATGACTTTTGCTGCGATACTGAGGAAGCAACATCTTACTTGTGCCCCTATATGTAGTTAGATTTTTTTTTCCCGATTTTCGAAGAGTAAAGATCTTGAAAAAAGCCGGACAGGCTTTTTCACATTTTTCACATCATTCCTATGGTAACTACAAGGTATTGTAATCCGTTTTGTACAGGACTTTCAGGATCGGTCAAAATGGTCATTGAATAATAATTTAAAAAGAAAATTAAATTATTTTTACAATTTTTGAATTTAAGACCTTTTTTCCAATTCTTCCAAATGGTTGCTTCAGTCGCACAAGAAGTGGAAGTTGTTGGAGCAGTAGCAACTGAAACAAGAAAGGAAGGTTAGCTTCGGTACCCGAAGCTTAGAATACCCTTGCAGACCAGATGCCTTTAAATTGTTCGATCGATTGTATGGCAGCTATAGGATATAGTGATCCGATCTTTGGTTTTTAAATTTCCAAAAAGGATTTAATGTCTATGAAAACTGTTTTTCTCAAGAATGAATTAATTGTCTTGAAAAACACCAGAGTTATGCTCAATGACCAATTTTTTCCCATAGTTCCAATGGCAGCTATAGGATATAGTAGTCCGATTTTGATGAAACTTTTAGGATATGTTAAAATTGCTATTAAATAGAGTTTACCAAGAAATAAATAAAATATCTTTAAAAATGGTGAAATTTTGGCAGTTTTTCCCAATCGTTCCTATGGCAGCTATGTGATGTAGTGTTCCGATTCCGGCCGTTCCGACTTATATACTACCTTTTGTTCATCCAGACGAACAGACACATAAGCGTAGGGTTAGGCCGACGAACATGGCTATATCGTCAAGCTGATCAAAAATATATATATTTTGTGGGGTCTGCCATGCCTCCTTATGCCTGTTACATACATTTGCACTAACTTAATATACCCTTTACGTTTTGGGTACAGGGTCTAAAAATTGCCAAAGTAATGGAATGCGCTCATGAAAACAGACCATGCAAGAGGTATGATGTGGGTGACACGATTTTTCCACTGAATATTCATACGAATATTATACTGAACAGATCGAAAGGACACTCGACACTGGAAGGTACTTTACAATTGCATCATAGACGGAAGCTAGGCATACGCATACCAAGGAATGCGCTGAAAGTGATCACGGGTATGCCATATTTGGACGAATGTGAACAGGTCAGATTCAGGCAGGGAAAGCTAATGGAGTCAGAAAAAAGACAATAGACATTAACTCAAAAATCCAGCAGCAGTTGAATGCTATTGCAGACTCCCTAAATAGAATCCACAAATCGGATGCGCTATAGATCGAACACTTGTTCGAAAGAATTTTATCAAAAGTTTCAAATTTATAACAAATTTGGAAGCTTTCAATAGCTTTTGCAAAAAATGAATAAAATATACCCAGCATATTTGAGTAATGTTGATGTAAAAGAAGTAATCAATGAGTGTTTCACCAATTTAAACGAGGCTGACCTTATATCGATCCTAGTTGAAATTGTATTTGGAGCCCGTACTCGCCTTACTCGCTCCGGGTGCACTGTGAAAAAAAACCTATGGTATCGGCTCTTGCTCAGTTAAAGTGACAGCACAGAGAGCGCCCCAACCCACCGTTTCTTTAAGAAGAACCACCGGACTGACGACCGCGATGGTTACTAGTTCACTTTTGCATGGCTGTGTGACCCTGCTAGTGGTTTGAGATTCCATGTCCAAACTATGGTGCTAACTATTTATGAATTCAATAAAGTTATATTTAGTCCCTGTACCCAAAGGGTAAAGGGTAAATTAAGTTTGTGTAAATGTATGTAACAGGCAGAAGGAGGCGTGACACACCCCACAAAGTATATATATTCTTGATCAGCATGACGAGCTGAGTCGATATAGCCATGTCCGTCTGTCCGTCCGTCCGGATGAACACACGGATCTCAGCAACTGTAAGAGCTAGATGAACTGTATTACCAGTGTAGATTCTTTTAATACTGACGCAATTACAGTTTATTTTTTTAAGTCGGCGCCACGCCCACCGCCCTCGCAACTAGTATTTGAATTTTTTCACTGCCCTGCACTGCACAATTTTCAAGCTAAAATGTTTTTCAAAATACACATGCAATTTGAGCATAGATTTCTACCGAAAGCGCACAATAAATACCCAAAGTTTACAGGCGCTAACCACAAGTAATCTGTTTATTTGCTCAAACAAACGGTCAATCGCTTGCGTTCGGTGGTTGATTTTTCTCGGAAGTGCAGCTACAGCTGCCACTACCTTCATATACATACATATGTATGAATGTGTGCCTTCAATATACAAGGTGCGTTCAAAAGTAAACAGGACTTTGTGAATCTAGCGCCCTCTAGTGGCGTCATCTATATGAACTGGTGCGTTAGAATCTGCTATCCTTTATCGACTTCCAGTAAAAATTTCATGACATTTCATCTATTGGAAGTGAGGTTATTGCGTTTAAGTGTCAGTATGTTTTTGTCATCGGTGCGAAAATGAGCTTCGAACAAAGAGCCAACATTAAATTTTGTTTTAGTATTGGTAAAACTTTTACCGAAACGTTTCAATTGAAACAAGTTTATGGCGATGGTTGCCTATCCCGTAGCAGAGTGCACGAGTGGTTTCAACGTTTTCAAAGTGGTCGTGAGGATATAAATGACGATGAACATGTGGGCCAACCAAAATCCGTGATAACCGAAAATTCCATCGATACTGTGCGTGAATTCATAAAAAATCAGTCGAAATCATCATTGAAATTCATGGAAATGGAATTGAACATCTCCAAAACATCGATTTATCGCATTTTGACCGAACATTTGGGCTTACAAAAGGTGTGTGCACGGTTTGTTCTGGTTTGTTTGGAAGTTGGCGTTTGTTGCACGATCTCATCGATCGACGCTTGTGACCGACTATTTGACCAAAATTCACATTTTAACCATCAACCACTCCCCGTATTCACCTGATATGACACCGTGCGACTTCTACCTTTTCGGAAAAATGCATTTGCCGATGAAAGAAAAGCGTTATGCAGACGTCGAGGCCATTCAAAAGGCTTGCACCGGCATACTGGCGGCCATACCGGGCAACGAGACAAAACACTCGTTCGTCATGCTTTTGGACCGTGCAAAAAGCTGTATTAAAGCAGAAGGAGACTATTTTGAATAAAATAAATTGATTTTGCCGAAAAAACTATTTGTTCTGTCTTTTTGTTAAAAGTCCTGTTTACTTTGGAACGCACCTTGTATTTATACTGTATTAGCTGCCGGTTCAATGAGTTTGGGTTGGTCGAAAGGTTACGACGTTCGACTGAAAGCGTGAAGATCTTTGGTTCGAATACCAGACCGGACTCGGTGTAAAATTTTTAGACCCTGTACCCAAAGGGTAAAGGGTATATTAAGTTTGTGCAAATGTATGTAACAGTCAGAAGGAGGCGTGGCAGACCCCACAAAGTATATATATTCTTGATCAGCATGACGAGCTGAGTCGATATAGCCATGTCCGTCTGTCCGTCTGTCCGTCCGTCCGTCCGTCCGTCCGTCCGTCCGGATGAACACACGGATCTCAGCAACTGTAAGAGCTAGAGGAACCGTATTACCAGTGTAGATTCTCCTAATACTGAGTCAATTAGAGTTTATTTTTTTAAGTCGGCACCACGCCCACCGTCCCCGCAATTTGTATTTGAATTTTTGCACTGCCCTGCACTGCACAATTTTCAAGCTAAAATTTTTTTAAAAATACACATGCAATTGGAGCATAGATTTCTACCGATCCTGAAAATTTCATCAAGATTGGTTAAATTGAAAGCGCACAACAAATACCTAAAGTTTACAGGCGCTAACCACAAATAATCTGTTTATTTGCGCAAACAAACGGTAAATCGCTTGCGTTCGGTGGTTGATTTTTCTCGGAAGTGCCGCTGCAGCTGCGCTGCCACTACCTTCACATACATATGTATAAATGTGTGCCTTCAAATTATTTATACTGTATTAGCTGCCGGTTCAAAAAGTTTGGGTTTGTTGGATGGTTACGACGTTCGACTTAAAACGCGAAGATCTTGGGTTCGAATCCCAGACCGGACTCGGTGTGAATATATATATATATTTTTATTTTTATTTTTTTTGCTTATAACCAAATTTGTACAGGGTCTGTAACAGTCGGGAAACTCGATTGTTACGTTCTTCCTTGTTTTTGATTTATTTTGCTTATAACCAAATTGGTACAGGGTCTGTAACAGTTAGGAAACTCGACTGTAATGTTCTTACTTGTTTTAATATAATTTACTGATGAGTTTGTAATTTGTATTTTTGAATTTGATTCAGAGAGTAGCATATACCGAATCGATCATTTTGTGAGAGCAATAGAGTAATTAGGCGCGTTTTCTGCGTCTAGGAAGTACCTCCATCAACATCTTCAAACCGCATCTGTCTGTCCCAGGACAGGAATAGATCTGATTCGGTTATCTCACATTTCTCCACAAAAAACTGTAAAAAATTAACGGTAAGTAATACAACTATATAGCTGAGTTTTAAAGGAAAATTTATTGATTCTCTGAAAATAACCATCTAACTACATTAACCTACCTTGAACCTATCCTTTTCGTGGCGTTTTTTATATCTTTGCTAAGACATTCAAACTAGTTTTTAAGTTTTTGAGCTATCGGGTTGTTTGGTGAATGGCTCTATCACATCAGACGGAAAAAACAGTTGAGGTCCGCCTCCGAGAAAAAAATGTTGATTTTGGCCTGCTAGGCTCACTCTATAGCTTATATTTCCCTTTAAACCCTACATACCTTGAGAACACTTTTGTAAGTATCTGTCACCCTATGGTCATTGGTAAGAGGTGAGCAAAATGGGCTTCGCATCGGCTCGACAGGCCAAGCGGATGATCTGGCAGTAATGGGGATATTCGAGAGAACACTCGACTGGGGACACGAAGTGGGTTTCAACATAACATGCTAAATAAAAGATGAAACTGGAACTCTCACGTCAAAAGTATTACGCAACAAGTAAAAGCTTATTTGGCAGGCATGTGGGTGTAGCCATAAGATTATATATTGGAACAGGCAGGTTACATACGCAGCTCTCGTGTAGTGGCCTAGAGTAAAGCAAGTTACTTACAAAAAGCTACAGAATATGGTATAAACGGGTGTATCGGTAGAACTAAGCTGCAGCTGAAGCAGCTGTCATTTGACTACATTTTATTTAAGGAATTTTCCATCCGCTTTTTGTAGTAAACGAACGTGTTTTTAATTTAAATTATGTGTAAGCTTAGTGTTGTTGTTGTTTGTTTATTGTGTCTTTTATGTGTGTAGATCCATTTACCGCAACCTTAGCCAAGTCCCTTTCTCTGTTCATACCTCTCTCTTGTTCTCCTCTGTTCACACCTCTCTTTTGCACAGTGGTCAACAGTGTTGCAAAAATGTCTGAAATCATCAGTTCGGTAAAAACTTCTCGCAAAGCCATAACAGCTAGACAAGCCAGCATCCATTTTTGGCTGTGCGATAGTATCGTGCATAGCAAGTGCGTGAGCTATTCCGGACACGTAGCTTATGCTATGGCCTGTAGGACTGGGCTGCATTATTGTTGCGAAGCTTGTCATGAGAATGAGAACGAGATAAAATCGTTCATGCGGCAAAGCAAAGGTGGTTTTAAAAATTTGGTTATTGGCTTTAAAAAAATACATGGCCAATTGACGTTACTCGACGGTCAATTCAATAGCCTTCAGCTCTTAAATGACTCTCCGAAACGCAAAAAAAACGACCCTGCTTAACCAGCGGCCAGTACCATACAAACTCGGGCGGCGGAGCAACGAGCGATGGCAAAACAGCTGAGGCCGGGAGATACCGCACTAGTATCGGCCACAGCTGCTATCAAAGATTTGGATTCAGAATGACCCAGCCAGTCTGGTAGGGTCGTAGCCACAGACCGCCCCAGAGCCAAGAAAAATCCCCACAAATCCGCAGCCACAGAGCATCCCAGTTCCCAAAATACCCACTCCGTCGAGGTAATTAAGGTCCGGACTACCAGCTCCACTTGGTTCCGATAGCGCGCAATCTGCGGAAACAAAACCCTTCACGACGATTCCACCCAAGAAACAAATATTTGTGTCTCGGCTTGCTCCTGAGCTCTCTGCGACTGACGTTGCTGCTTTTATACAAATCAAACCCATAGCCGAGGTAAATGTGGAAAATTTTAACTTTTCTTACGCCAGGGACAGTATCCCAATGGAGTTCTTCACAACTATTTGCTATCGCAGTTTCTGCCGGATCATATTATAGGATTTCCAGGAACTCAAGCTAGGAAACAAAAAATAATAAACGGCCGATTATCATTCAACTTCCCCGAATTCATTTGCGTAAAAGTAATTTTCTCAGGTAATACCTTCTTTAATACCTGTTAATATATTCCGCCTTCTTCCGAGATAACCATTTACTGGAAGCATTTATCTGTTATCCAATCAGTTTTAAACTTGCTTGCCGAATCACCAAGGACAATTAACTGATCCCTGTTAATTGTCCTTGGTGATTCTAATATACCAGAAATCAATTGGTCTGATAATACAAAGCCTAACTATCTATTATCGATGGAGCAACATGACCTTGTTGGCCTGCTTGAGATGTCGTTGTTGCAAATTTACCATGTGCGAAACTCATTAGGCCGCAAACTGGATTTGTGTTTTAAATTAGACCTGGTCAGCTTCTGTCAAGAACTTCATGTCACTTTCAAGGTTACAGTCGACAACGTGGAAATCTAGGTCTTCAAATCGGATAAGAAAGCAACGCGAACCCGATGCTTTCGCCAGACAGATTTCCTTAAATTAAATTCTCTTATGATTGGTCCGATCTTTATTTATGCACCTACATTGTTGTGACTGCTGAGTTATTTTATAAAAAATTAAATATGTTTTTCGACTTGTGTGTTCCGCTGCAGTACCCACCTACTTCAGAAAATCGTCCGTGGTTTACCAAACTCTTACAAATTTTAAACTAATAAAAATTAGATTTTACTCTAAATTTAAAGATACCGGGTCGAACAAGGTAAATGCTAAGTACTTAAGTGCTCGGTCGAATTTCACCGAGCTAAACGCTCAGTGTTCTAACAATTATTTAACTCGCAAGGTCCAGTTCACTCAGGACCCAAAACAGTTTTATAACTTTGTTAGCACCAAGCGTAAGTCTTTTCTATACCCATCCTATATGTCATTTGAAAACTCTTCAGCAAACACCGATCAGGCAATTGCCAATCTTTTTGCTGGTTTCTTCAAAACTATATATGAACCCTCAATAATGTTAAACCATACGGATTCCCATGAATTCCCTTAGTCTAATTTAATTTTCTGTCCAGTTATTAACAAAAGCTCGATTATATCCGATCTTCAACGGGTTAAGCCAATTTTTTCGCCAGGATCTGATGGTTGCGTGCTTAGATACTGCGCCGATTATATGAGCAAGCCTCTTCTTAAATTATTCAGTTTGTGTCTCGAATCCTCAACGTTTCCTCGTATATGGAAGGAATCATACGTTATCCCTATCTATAAAAAATTCAAACGAGGGGATGCAAGCAATTATAGAGGTATCCCTAAATTGTCTGCTATCCCCAAGCTCTTCGAGAAACTAATAACGCCTCAGTTGCAACACCTATGTAGCTCTTTAATTTCTCCATGCCAACATGGATTTATGAAACGTCGCTCGACGACTACTAATCTTTTGGAGCTCTCATCCTTTGTTATCAAGGGCTTCCAGTCAAATTTTCAAACGGATGTCATTTACACAGACTTCAGTAAAGCATTCGACTCCGTTAATCACTCTCTTCTTTTAATAAAGCTTGAAAAATAGGGTTTCCCTGTAGGCTTGATAAAATTGATTAGTTATTTAAATAACAGATCTCTAAGGATTCTCTTTAAGAGCTCACTATCTGGTGTAATCCGTGTCACCTTGGTCGTCCCTCAAGTCATCTTGGCTGTTCACACATTTAATTAATGACCTTCCATTGGTCGTACCAAATTCTCGTGTACTACGCGGATGATGTTAAGCTTTGTATTCAATATAACGATCCCTCACGTCAATCGGTCTTACAGGCCGATCTTAATAACTTACAAGCATGGTGTCAAGCAGACTTACTAAAACTAAACGGCTCTAAGTGCAAACTGATGACATTTCACCGGCAGACGTGTTATTCACCAAGACTGAATTAAATCCGTACAAAAAAAATTTCTGATTTTCGCGCTTAGAGGCCTTAACTGGGAACCAAACTTTCAACTTTTATCTTACTCTAGCAGACTCATGCTACTAAACCTACCCACACTTACTAATCGTAGAACAATGCTTGGTGTAGTTTTCATTCTCAAACTAATACACAACAAGGTTGATATTTCTGCCTTATTAGAACGCATCAACTTTATAATGAGCCAAGTGTAACTCCGTAAGAAATCACATTTGCCGTGTGGGATAAAGAATTTGTTGTTATATCAGTCATCAATAATATATAGAATTTGTGGGGTCTGCCACGCCTCCTTCTGCCTGTTGCCTTTACCCTTTGGGTACAGGGTCTAAAAACTTTAGGCTACTCAAATAAACTGGCTTGGAAATGAATTCAGTGAGTACTAATTTCAAAATGGAAAAAAATAATGTCTTTATGGTATATGGTAAAAATGGTATTTTTTAACTTTTAGGCTACATTATTTCTTAAGTCTGACTTGCTGGGCCAATGGCTTTGAGAAAATGTGTTTGGGTTTTATTTGGTTTTGGGATTACTTAAAAGATGTAGGGCCCTGTAATTAATTTATTTTTGAATGATTTCATAAATAACTTTTTTAACCACTTACCATTTTTCTCCTTTTTCTTCACACATTCGCAGAATTGAAAACATCACACAAAGTTTATTACTAGGAAATATAGTTTCCAAGTCTTTCTTTGTCAGGTATTGGCGCCACCAATCATTAGTTACAGACATAACACCAATTTGACTGTCATAAATGTCATCTGGTTGCTCCTCATCAGAATTAAGGCACGAAGTTTTTTTAATATCCTTTTTTGATTTTTGCTAAAATGTACATATATTGAAAATTTTTAATTTATTTTAAATATAATTAAATTTTTTACANGTTTTGGAAGCTTAGTTATTAAGCTTTAATTAAAGTTTAGGAGTCTTCTGTTCGATGCGGATACTTCATTTAAATAGATTTCCTGTATAATATGGCTTTAGCAATTTGTTCGCAACTTTCAATACCTATAACAAAAAAAACCAGAAAGGAAAGCCAGCTTCAGGGCCCGAAGCTTTGAATACCCTAGCCGACTAGTTGGATTCAAAACCTTTTATAGGTTGTAAGGCAGCTATACCAAACCCTTTTTTTTTGATTTCTTTTTTTTAAATTGGGATTAATGTATATGAAGTATATTGTCCAAGAATAAATTAATTATATTAATAAACACCAGTTATTGTCAATGATAAATTTTCTCCCATCGTTCCTATGGAAACTATAGGATATAGTGGTCCGATTTTCACAAGATTTTCTGGATAGGTTAATATGGTTATTTAAATATGATTTATAAAGAATCAATCAATTATCTTAAAAAATGTCGAATTAACGACCTTTTTTCCCAATCGTTCTCATGGCAGCTATGTGATGTAGTGTTCCGATTCCGGCCGTTCCGACTTATATATTACAACAGATAGAAGAGCTGGTGCAAAGTTATGGCGGATAGCTTTAAAACTGAGACTAGTTTGCGTAGAAAAAGACAGACGAACAGACAGAAAGACGAACATGGCTAGATCGACTCGGCTGATGATGCTGATCAAGAATATATATATTTTAAGGGGTCGGAGATGTCTCCTTCACTACACTGCAAACTTTTGGCAAAAATTATTAAACCCTCTGCAAGGGTATAACAAGGGTTATAAATTCGCCATATTTAACGATAAGTTGATTGTTTTAAAAATCACTTTGTAATTAATATAAAATAATCCTATCTTAATAACAGAACTACTACATATATCTTATTGCTGTCATACGAAAGGAACGATGGGAGAAAATTTTGTTTTTGAGAACAATTAATAATTCTTGGAAAATATACTTTTCAAAGACACTAAATATTAAAAAAAAAAACAAAATCGGTTTACCATATCCCTTATCTGTCATACAAATCTGCAAAAATCTAAACTGATCTCTTCACTCCCACCTTTTCAAAATGTTTTTGACATTACACTTACATCAGGGTGTTGTGCAGAGGTCCCAAAACCAAAGATATTTAGAAAGCAAACCAGATTTAATTAATTTTTGTCAAACACAACTCCGTTGAGATTCTCACTGCTGACAAAAGCCTTACCTCATACCTTGGTGACACTAAAAACTTTCGGATGGGAGGAGCAGCATCAAGGCTTTCATTAATCTGGATAAGCTGTTTGACGCAAATTGTTCGACAACACCTCGGGAGCCTTTAGTTTCAAAGCTTAATCCTTAGAGCATTACAATCAGTTACCAGTCCTCTGTTTAGCTTTACAAATTTACACGCGGAGAACCTCGTCGTTAACGATTTAAAAAATCGAACGCAAAGCTCGTAATAAAGCTACCCATGCAACATTAGTTCAATAATAGAGGACGAACTTGCTTGGGTGTTACCGTGCAGCAGACCTTAACATTAATAATAACACGGTAAACAAAAGAGCCAAGTTCCAAGGTATCTTGGAATAGTGCTGGACAGCAAGCCGACATTAAACTTAATGTTAAGGACAGAATAAAAATTGCCCCTTTCGAGCGTCTGGAGACGCATAGGATTTTCATGACGGTAGATCAATAACGGGATCGTCGTGTGGTAGCCGCCTTCGGAGAAAAATCCGTAACGAAAGCTCATGGAAAGAAAGCGGCATGATGCAATCTTAATAACAATCTTAAGTGTGGATTTCCAATACGTTAGCTCGCGCTCCGTCTCGTAGCAACGAGCTGCATGGCAATGCAAGAATTTGTACACTGTTATGAAGGGTTTTCAATCAAATTATCAAATGGATGTTATTTACACTAACAGCAGTAAAAAATTCATCTCCGTTAATCACTATCTTCTGTTGATTCTATAAAATGAATTGGGAATCAAGCTTTCACTTAGCAAACAAACCGAACTTAATTAGCTAATCTTAAAAGAACAATCGGTCTGAATTTTTAAAACTTAAACTTATCCCTTTAGTTTTTAATCGTTGAAGTTTGTATTATGTCTTGACAACGATAAATCTTTGAAAATAATGTTGTGACCGCAAGAAACCCAGACGATTTCGTAATGTACGCTTTTAATCACATTTATTTGTGTTCCGTATGTATTTTTACAATGGCAATCGTAAGTATTATTTACCAACTTCAATGCTGATATCTTATACCGCGACAATTGTACCTATCCTCTCTATCGGATGGCCTGTGGTGTTTGGATCGCACCTAACTGGCCCATCCTAGCTTTTCTCGACGATTGGCTGCGTTCAGTGGAACCATTTTGCTCCCCTTTGCACCGGTGTGTATTCCTTAACCCTACGATTCCAAAAACGATCTGTAAAGAGCTGCGCCTGCTGCTAACGCTGCCGTAGGTTCATCTCACTAGATACTCATTCCTCAAGGTAGTCACCTTGGTCCTCTGCTGGTCACACTTTTTATAACGACCTTCCATCGGTTTTGCCTAATTCTCGCTTACTAATACGCGGACGATGTCTAGCTTTGTATTCAATATAATGATCCCTCTCGTCAATCGGTCTTACAGGTCGATCTTAGTAACTTACAGGCATGGTCAAGCAAATTCACTAAAATTAAACGGCTCTAAGTGCAAACTGATGACATATCACCGTAAAGATCCTCAGTTTGCTGCTTACTCTCTAGACGGAGTCTTTCTTGATAGAATCACGAGTGTTGATGATCTTGGTGTCGTACATTTCATGCATGGTAAATAAGGCCATGGGTGTGTTAGGATTCATAAAAAGGTGGTCAAAAGATTTTAATGACCCCTATGTGACTAAGACTTTGTACGTCTCGCTTGTCCGGCCAATTCTTGAGTACGGATCATGTGTCTGGAGTCCTCAGTATGGAGTTCACCAAGACAAAATTGAATCCGTGCAAAAAACATTCCTTATTTTCGCGCTTAGAGGCCTCAACTGGGAACCAAACTATCAACTTCCCTCTTACTCTAGTAGACTGAAGCTTCTAAACCTACCCACACTTACTAATCGTAGAACCATGCTTGGTGTAGTTTTCATCCTTAAACTAATACACAATGAGGTTGATAGTTCTGCCTTGTTAGAACGCATCAACCTTAATGTGCCCCGTAGACGTACAAGAAATTTTATCCCACTAGCTTTAAACCATAGTAGTTCGAATTATGTTCTGCATGAGCCCTTTAGAGTACTTTGCTCAGATTATAACGTAGTGCACCAACTAACGTACGATTTTTCTTCTATTAACAACCTTACGCATATTAAGTCCCAAATTCTTACCTACCTTACTCACCACAATTCTATGTAGTTTTCCTCAAAATCTTTCTACTATTTTCCCTGCATGCTCGGTCCTATCTTCGCGATCGAGCCGTACGTTATGCAGCTACGCCCCTCGGTGGGTTGGGCTGGAGGTGGGTTGCATCACGTGTAACGGGATTCGCGATATCCATCCAACGTGCTCAATAGGAGATGATTCAGAGTCGAATCCTACTTCAAGGCTTACGAACACCAAAGGAAAAGAGTTCATTATGTGTTCTGCCTCCGCCGTTGAATGAATAATCTGGACATATGCTATTCAACACGTATTTTGGTGATAAGACGCACTGGGTTTCGGAATCGAAGTCTATCTTCATCAGCTGGTCCCTCACTGCCTTTTCGCTGGATCTGAAGTTTGTTCAGTAGTTCGAATAGATTTATGCAGGTCTTGCCATGAAGTTTCGTAAACATGTGACACTAGAACTAGAACTATGTGCGATCTTAAAGTGCACTGCCCGAAGCGTTAGACAAGTAAAAAGAGCGACCCATCTTTTTTCGAAGTAGTCCACTCCAGTGTGCGGAAATTGTTTTTCGTAACCGGCCAACCTTGCTGCTGTGGCGGGTTTGGAACTGCATTTTTCAGCTTACACATGCTTTTAACATGTCCTGCGCACAAATTTACATAAGATAAAGGATGTCTGTTGTTGATCACCGTCTCGTGACTTATGTGATGGTACTTCTCATGGTTAGCCTTTACCTACAGAACCTATATGTGCGTTTGCATTGGCAGGATAATAGCATTCCATGACAGTGAATTGTGATGTGCACGTGTTTCCTCAGATCCGTTTGATCGAAACTTTGAGTCTGCAGACTCTTTTTCGGCAACAATGGGTAGTCTGTCCCGTGAAGCCACTGGTTGATGTTCACTGAGCTAATCACCTTCGTTGCCAAGTCTGCTCCGTTAAGTTGCGTTGGCATCCATCACCTTTGGAGCTCTCCAGTATCTCGCCAACTCTATGCATCACGAACCGTTAAAAATGCGAGTATCCATTTTTAGCCATTGTAGGTAAGTTCGAGAATCCGACCGATCCGAGAATCATAGTCGTTGAGCCTTTGAGCACTTTAGTAATCGCAGCCTGATTCTCCATTTCTGGAATTGTTAAGGTCTTAAGTGGAGCCACTTTACTTTTTGCTGCCACCAATGTAACATGCACTGCTCCATTTAGCAATAAGAGACGATAGGCAACTGTAGCGCATGCGTATTATCTCGCGTCGGCAGACATGCATCTGAATTTGTGCAGCTTTGGCCGTCATCTGGGAATAGCATCTTTGGATTTCAATGGCCTGAATATATGGCAACACACGTTTCCACTGTCGTCAGTTATCATTCAGCGCCGATGTCAGCCCTTGGTCCCATTCAATATTCGCCATAGTTTTTGAAACATGATTTTTAGGCCAATCATGTAGGAAAAGACGAGTCCCAGAGGATCGTAAATCTACATTTGCTACATTCACAGCAAACACTCTTGATCGCTGTCAATGTGAAGGGTCTTTCAACAAGGATGGGTCTATGTAAATAACATTGTACTTTGAATATTTATTGTGCGCTTTCTAGTTAACCAAAGTTAATTAAATTAATGCTTTAATTGCGTGTGTTAAAGCCCAAGACTTTTTGTTGCGGATTGCTACTTCCACTTCTGTCAATTGAAATGCCATTTTCCAATAAATTTATTTTTTCGGCCGCTATTTTTTCGTACATCTCTGGTTTCCGCTTGATTTTATTTTTTAAACAATTAAGACGATTTAGTGCATTTTGGTAGCTCTCTGTCAACGCCACGTTATTGTTATGCCACAAGAGTCCGACCTCGTAATGAACGTCCACCTTTACACATGTCTGATCCAGAATCGCGATAGCCATTTTATCATCCTTGGATTGTAGCTTTCGAAGTTTGATGTCCTCCAGACTGAAGCTGCAATTCTTGCCAGTCGGACTCACAATGATTCATGGCCAATTATCCATTGGTATTTGATGTACCTTGGATGATCCAGTCCAACGAGCATCTTGACGCAATTGGTGCACTTTGGCGACCTTCTCGTATTTTACGCGATATAGCAATATTGTCAGTGCTGATAAGCAACGTTGGGTGGATGCTGAAGTTTGCAGACAGAGATATACCTTTTAAATATGGATACTTACGTAGTTCGTCTACATTAACCGTTTGCTTGGGAAGAGCCATGTTGCGAAAAGTGTGGTCGTTATTTATCCAGTAACGATGGTTCGCGTTTGGGCCAGAAGTCTGTATTGATTCTTATAGAGATGAGATCTCATGTCGCTTAGTTTCGTCAATAAACGGAAATATACATTGGCACGCCCCCGATGCATAGTCTGCAAAACGTTGCCTCGTCTTTTAAAGTGACGTTGGTCTCCTCATCCAGAAATGCGGAGACTTGGTTATATTTGCCTGCTGCATGCAGTAATTTTCTTCCCTCTCATTGTTATGAGTGGTAACGACCGCTTGTGTATGTTTTTGCGTGCAGAAACATGCCTTGCGGTGATTTTTGAGACATCGATAGATCTTCATTATTTACCATTGCTCCTCGACGGGTAGCTGATGAAGTGTGATACACTTTGTGGTGGGGTGATCAGAAGAGAAAAGAGAAAATAATTAAATATCTTGCTCTGAAGAGCTGAAAAGGGTATAAAAACCATCAAGCCAAAACCTTCTTGGAATTACATGAGACTTCATCTGCTCCTCAATTGTTGAATCTTATATAAAACACATTTTTTGTTACCCAAATAAACGAGGGCAAAATACGCTAAAAACGCCGCTCGACCAAACAGCCATATTCAAGGCATCATTCGTTAACGCGTTTACAATCGACACCAGGGGTGTTCTTCTCCACTCCCGCAATCACCGTACATGGATTATCATGTGGAAACGCTTTGACATCTGGATTAGAAAGCCTTAACCATACGTTGACAACACCAGCTCCAAGAACCCACATATTGCGGCACTCTAAGCACTGCCTCAGTATACTGCCCACCACGCTTTTCAGTTTCGGAACTTATGTGTTTTTTTTAATAAACTGGGTTACCGTTATATAGCAGCAGGTGACTACAATTCTAAGCACACATACTGGAGTGCCCGCCTTCTTATCCTTAAGATAAATTATAACAAGCTCGACTTCATATAACCGGGTATGCCTACATACTGGCAAGCCAATACACACAAGCAGCCTGATCTTATATACTTTAGCTTTAACAAGAAATGTGTTTTAAAAAAACTGGTATGTGCGAAGCCCGTAACTGACTTATCCTTAGATCACTCTCTAGTCGTTCTTCACCTGCTTGAACAGTCTCAACATCTGGAACGTCCAGATTTGCTCACATCTATCCAAATATTTATATCTATCTTCAATACAAGAAATAAATTAATTAGCACACAAATCGATCCAAATAACGAGGACGACATTGACAGCACAGTAAATGCACAAGTGCATATATTCACTTCCGCCGCAAGTTTATCTAGGCCCCAAACCCAATGAAGCAAATGCATAGGCCACCAGCAACAAAACAAAGGCTAAAAATGGCCTCCAGAAAGCTCTCAAAAATGCTTAAAAAGGAAGGGAATCACGCACAACATCACTCAGCTCCAAAATGTGTTTCGATCAAACCTTTCAACCAACTAATTTGAACTTCCATCATCACCAAACTCAGAAACAAAAATTAATGCGAATCTTGAATTTCGCCGAATGGAAACTGAAATTAAAGAATAACTGAGCCCAAAAAAGTAACCCATACAAATGATCACCGAACTTCGCAGTTGTGCTGTGAATATACTTTGCCAGCTTTTTAATGGAATTACCAATTGTGGTTATTTTGCTCAACGATTTTTTAGACAATGTACCCAAAGAATAAAGGGTATATTAAGTTTGTGCAAATGTATGTAACAGGCAGAAGGAGGCGTTGCTGACCCCACAAAGTATAAATATTCTTGATCAGCATGACGAGCTGAGTCGATATAGCCATGTCCGTCTGTCCGTCTGTCCGTCCGGATGAACACACGGATCTCAGCAACTGTATGAGCTAGAGGAACTGTATTACCAGTGTAGATTCTCCTAATACTGACGCAATTACAGTTTAAGACGGCGCCACGCCCACCGTCCCCGCAATTTGTATTTGAATTTTTGCACTGCCCTGCACTGCACAATTTTCAAGCTAAAAATACACATGCAATTGGAGCATAGATTTCTACCGATCCTGAAAATTTTATCAAGATTGGTTAAATTGAAAGCGCACAATAAATACTTTAAGTTTACAGGCGCTAAACACAAAAAATCTGTTTATTTGCGCAAACAAACGGTAAATCGCTTGCGTTCTGTGGTTGATTTTTCTCGGAAGTGTCGCAGCAGCTGCGTTGCCACTACCTTCATATACATATGTATGAATGTGCGTCTTCAATATGTTTATACTGTATTAGCTGCCGGTTCAAAAAGTTTGGGTTTGTCGAATGGTTACGACGTTGAACTTAGCGTTGCTTGAAATAGTCATATTAACGGTGCGAAAATGAGGAGCAAAACAAAGACTCTATTTTTAGCTATGTTCATGCCAAATTTCATTTCGTTTACCTTTTGCATTCTCTTTCTGCTAATAAGAATGCATGCAGACAACGGCTTTTTGCGTGGCACAAGTATTTTGACAGCATCTTTATGGAAATATTTTCACACTTTTAAGCACGAGAGAATCAAAGAACTTCTATGTTTAACTTTGAGCAATATTAAACGTTGTTATTTAAAAAGAAAGTTATTAAAAATTATTAAGTAACATGTTTACCCATGTTAAGTTTGGATACCAGATCTTCAATGGTAGCAAAGTTTAACGCTGAAATAGCAGTCAAAGAAATTGCCAATGAGTTTACTGTGTGTCGCGTCAAACTGTGCACTACTAAATTCAAAAGTTAAAAAGCATAATCACATGCGTAATTTAAGAAGATCAGGTGCTAATCGCAAAACAGATCTCAGTGAAGACCGAGTTCTTGTACGGGAATTTGAAAATCCAATCCGCAGCAGATCAATTTTATTTGACAGCTAAGATACCAATAAGTGAGCGCACAGTCCGTCGACGATTAAAAGAATGTGATTTTAAGGCTTATAAAGCCAAGGGCGTACTATAACAAAAGCAAACAAGCACAAAAGACTGTCTTCGCTATGGAACATCTTCATAAGCCAAAGGAGTTTTGGAGAAGCGTTCTATGGACAGATGAAAGCTCCTTTGAATATAATTCATTAAAAAATACATTTTTTGTAAGATTACCAATGGTACAAAAGCAGAAAAGGTGGCCCGTTTGCCAAAAAGTAAAACCAGAGAGGGGACAATTTCTGAGGTCACTACCCTTTGGGAAGAGATATCCCCAGAGATCATCCAAAATTTAGTCGATTCAGTACCGCGACGCCTGAAAAAAGTTATTGAAACTAATGGAAATTATATATTTTAATAAATTCTTTCTTTTCCTTTAGTTTTTTTAAGTTTAAACTTTGTTATTCATATTAAAAGATACTAGTCAAAATACTTATGCCACCACATGAAAATTACTTTAGCTTATATTTTTTCAAGTTCATATGACAAAATGTTGAATTCATTATTTTTAAGTTTGTATTAGCACTAAGTAAAACAGAAAAAAATTCATTGAGTTGTATTAAACCATTGAAAAGTTACATCAAAACTTGAACCATTTGTTTTTCGTCAAAATAATTATGCCGACTAGTGTATGTATATATATTTACATTTTTTTTTTTTTGCTTATAACCAAATTTGTACATGGTCTGTAACAGTCGGGAAACCCGACTGTAACGTTCTTACTTGTTTATAATTTTCCTCATGTTGAACCAAAGCTAGGAAAATACAAAACACAAGCCTTATCATACAGACGGCGCCACGCCCACCGTCCCCGCAATTTGTATTTGAATTTTTGCACTGCCCTGCACTGCACAATTTTCAAGCTAAAAATACACATGCAATTGGAGCATAGATTTCTACTGATCCTGAAAATTTCATCAAGATTGGTTAAATTGAAAGCGCACAATAAATACTTAAAGTTTACAGGCGCTAAACACAAAAAATCTGTTTATTTGCGCAAACAAACGGTAAATCGCTTGCGTTCTGTGGTTGATTTTTCTCGGAAGTGCCGCAGCAGCTGCGCTGCCACTACCTTCATATACATATGTATGAATGTGCGTCTTCAATATATTTATACTGTATTAGCTGCCGGTTCAAAAATTTTGGGTTTGTCGAATGGTTACGACGTTCGACTTAAAACGCGAAGATCTTGGGTTCGAATCCCAGGCAGGACTCGGTGTGAATATATACACTAGTCGGCATAATTATTTTGACGAAACTCTTTTTGACTATTGAACTTAGCGTTGCTTGAAATAGTCATATTAACGGTGCGAAAATGAGGAGCAAAACAAAGACTCTATTTTTAGCTATGTTCATTCCAAATTTCATTTCGTTTACCTTTTGCATTCTCTTTCTGCTAATAAGAATGCATGCAGACAACGGCTTTTTGCGTGGCACAAGTATTTTGACAGCATCTTTATGAATATATTTTCACACTTTTAAGCACGCGAGAATCAAAGAACTTCTATGTTTAACTTTGAGCAATATTAAACGTTGTTATTTAAAAAGAAAGTTATTAAAAATTATTAAGTAACATGTTTACCCATGTTAAGTTTGGATACCAGATCTTCAATGGTAGCAAAGTTTAACGCTGAAATAGCAGTCAAAGAAATTTCCAATGAGTTTAATGTGTCGCGTCAAACTGTGAACTACTAAATTCAAAAGTTAAAAAGCATAATCACATGCGTAATTTAAGAAGATCAGGTGCTAATCGCAAAACAGATCTCAGTGAAGACCGAGTTATTGTACGGGAATTTGAAAAATCCTATCCGCAGCAGATCAATTTTATTTGACAGCTAAGACACCAATTAGTGAGCGCACAGTCCGTCGACGATTAAAAGAATGTGATTTTAAGGCTTATAAAGCCAAGGGCGTACTAAACAAAAGCAAACAAGCACAAAAGACTGTCTTCGCTATGGAACATCTTCATAAGCCAAAGGAGTTTTGGAGAAGCGTTCTATGGACAGATGAAAGCTCCTTTGAATATAATTCATCAAAAAATACATTTTTTGTAAGATTACCAATGGTACAAAAGCAGAAAAGGTGGCCCGTTTGCCAAAAAGTAAAACCAGAGAGGGGACAATTTCTGAGGTCACTACCCTTTGGGAAGAGATATCCCCAGAGATCATCCAAAATTTAGTCGATTCAGTACCGCGACGCCTGAAAAAAGTTATTGAAACTAATGGAAATTATATATTTTAATAAATTCTTTCTTTTCCTTTAGTTTTTTTAAGTTTAAACTTTGTTATTCATATTAAAAGGTACTAGTCAAAATACTTATGCCACCACATGAAAATTACTTTAGCTTATATTTTTTCAAGTTCATATGACAAAATTTTGAATTCATTATTTTTAAGTTTGTATTAGCACTAAGTAAAACAGAAAAAAATTCATTGAGTTGTATTAAACCATTGAAAAGTTACATCAAAACTTGAACCATTTGTTTTTCGTCAAAATAATTATGCCGACTAGTGTATGTATATATATTTACATTTTTTTTTTTTGCTTATAACCAAATTTGTACATGGTCTGTAACAGTCGGGAAACCCGACTGTAACGTTCTTACTTGTTTATAATTTTCCTCATGTTGAACCAAAGCTAGGAAAATACAAAACACAAGCCTTATCATACAGACCAATAAGTCAGTCTTCTGCCATGTGTGTGTACCTTGAAAAACTTTATTTATATTTTTGACATAGCTTTAAACTTTAATCGTGTGCCATGTGTGTGTACCTTGAAAAACTTTATTTATATTTTTGACATAGCTTTAAACTTTAATCGCGGATGGTTTGCTTGGATGGACTCATGTACAAAATCAAAGTCTTGTCAAAACGAAACACCCACAAACTCCTAGAGTCATACCTATATAACAGAATATTAGCCGTAAGAAGCAATACCTTCACATCTAACGAGCATGCAATCAAAGCTGGCGTCCTCTATGTTCTATTCACAGCGGACATTCCCGCAAACGATCGCCTCACTACATCGACGTTTGCCGAAGGAACTGCCATTCTTAGTCGCAACAATCCCCTAAGCACTGCTATTAAAATAAATCTGTGAATTAAAGTAAAGAGTCTAGGCACAGGAAACTCGAAGGTAATATGGGATGATACCGTTGCAACACCTAGAGCTTGGGTTCTGGTAACGAATAATATTAGATATTATATCCTTATTTTAATGGCGAATGTATCTGGCGATAGACCAGGCACGCACAGCCACCCGTTGGCATTAGAATCGTTCTTCATTTAAAAAATGCTGACCATTGAATGCACTGGTAAGGCAACTGCTTATGCAACCCAATAATGATATGGCAGAGGGGACAGTACTTGAAGATGTTAACCCCACAAAGCAACACCCTATACATAAGTACACATAAGACTCCCTGAAGCACCAATGCACTTAGCTAACAGGGCTATTGGTCAATTTCATGAACTTATAGGTGTTTATATCAGTATATTTAAAGCTAAGGGATGTACCTTAGAAAGATGTGCAGACTTTAACATTTAAAGGAACTATCGGAACAAAGAAACAACAGGCTTGTCCTAAAATAGATCATATGACACAGTAAAGAATAAATGATGTGTCGTATGACCTTGGCCTAAGTCCAGAACCGTATTGTGCCATATCATTACACACAATACAGAACAATATGAAAAAAAGCCGAAGATGATGAGTCTGGCGAACTAAGCAAACACTCCAGGCTTGGGACAGTCAAATGGTCTTAAAAAAGATTACAATTTTATTATATTCACACTGTTTCCTGATAGCCTATTTTGAGAACTAGGTATTAACAGTAGCAAGACTTGACCATTTTGTGAAAGTGATGAGACCTCATCACATATCCTTACGGATTGCTAAGATCTGTCTATAAGAAAAAAATACTTCTAGGGTGTCCCCTTTTCTTGCGAATTGCGTAAATGACCCTCGACCAAACTAAAATAATTTTTTTTTCAGGAAACTGGATTAAAGGGATAATTATACCTCGTAATTATACAAGTTTCATTATACTTTAAAAAAAAAATTAATATTTGTTATTTTTATTAAGCTTATTGAAATTTTAGTAAAGATGGGACATTCCTGTGAAGACAACTTCGATTTATAATTTTTTAAGAAAAAGAAAATCCGCTCAGCCATTAAGGAAATATTTTTTGTCTTTCCGTATGTCGAAACATACTATATACTAGTATTTTCGTTTATACTGCCCCTAAATGAATTCTGCGGATATATCCCAGCTAACTCCTTGCATTTTCCTCCGAATATTTTAAAATTTCAATATTAAATCAAATAATAGCAATAATTTATTATTAGGTAATTTAGCCCATTTATATTCTAAGCAATGGTAAAAGTAGTAATAAGTACATTTAATGATAGCCTTGAGTTCAGGAGATTTGACTTGTCATCTGCGCCAGCGATTCAAAATTTAGCAATAGTTTCTATAAATCAGCAAATTGGACAGGTCTTTAAAAAAAAAAGAAAAAATTCATTCAAAATTATTGATAACAAACTTAATACATAACAAGAAAGGAAGGCTGGCTTCGGTACCCGAAGCTTAGAATACCATTGCAGACCAGTTGCTTTAAAACTGTTCAATCGTTTGTATGGCAGCTATAGGATATAGTGATCCGATTTTTGGTTTTTAATTTTCTAAAACGACTTCAATGTCTATGAAAACTGTATTTCTCAAGAATGAATTAATTGTCTTGAAAAACACCAGAGTTATGCTCAAAGACCCATTTTCTCCCATCGTTCCTATGGCAGCTATAGGATATAGTAGTCCAATTATGATTACATTTCCAGGATAAGTTAAAATAGTCATTAAAAAGAGTTTCCTAAAAAATAAATAAATTGTCTCGAAAAATAGACAATTTATGGAACTTTTTCCCAGTCGTTCCTATGACAGCTATGTGATGTAGTGTTCCGATTCCGATCAGACTTATATACTACCTGCAACAGATTGAAGGGTCGGTGCAAAGTTTCAGCCCGATAGCTATAAAACTGAGAGACTAGTTTACATAGCAACGGACAGACAGACAGGCGGACAAACAGACAGACAGACAGACGGACATGGATAGATCGACTCGGCTGGTGATGCTGATCTAGAATATATATACTTTATAGGGTCGGAAATGTCTCCTTCACTGCGTTACAAACTTCTGGTCAAAATTATAATACCCTCTGCCAGGGTATAAATATATATATATATAAATGTGAAAAACATACACACAGTATAAGACTAAAACATAAAAAAAACAATGGAAAATAAAAGAAAAACAAGAAAGGAAGGCTAGCTTCGGTACCCGAAGCTTAGAATACCCTTGCAGAACAGTTTCTTTTAAACCGTTCGATCGTTTGTATGGCAACTATAGGATATAGTAATCCGATTCTTGGGTTTTTTTTAATTTTTTTTTTTATTTTCTTAAACGGCTTCTATGTCTATGGAAACTGTATTTCTCAAGAATGAATTAATTGTCTTGAAAAACACCAGAATTATGCTCAATGACCAATTTTCTCCTATCGTTCCTATGGCAGCTATAGGATATAGTGGTCCGATTTAGATGAAACTTTCAGGATATATTAAAATAAATATTAAATAGAGTTCACCACGGAATAAATAAAATATCTTTAAAAATGGCGAAAATTTGTGATTTTTTCCCAATCGTTCCTATGGCAGCTATGTGATGAAGTGTTCCGATTCCGGCTGTTTCGACTTATATCCTACCTGGAACAGATTAAAGGGTCGGTGCAAAGTTTCAGCCCGATAGTTTTAAAACTGAGAGACTAGTTTACATAGGAACCGACAGACAGACAAACAGACAGACGGACATGGCTAGATCGACTCGGCTGGTGATGCTGATCAAGAATATATATACTTAATAGGGTCGGAAATGTCTATTTCACTGCGTTACAAACTTCTGGTCAAAATTATAATACCCTCTGCAAGGGTATAATAAAAGTGTTATTGTACACTTTATAACCATCCCTAAAAACAATCCCTCGCTATATCCGTTAGGCTTGTCAACGTCGTAGCGAGGGAATCCAATGTGTGTACGTATTCATCTGAGAGCAAAAGAATAATTGCTGAAAGAGAGAAATCTTTCTTTAAACGCATGAAACACAACTGGGCGCAAAATCAAAGTCCACGGCAAATATACCGGAGAAAGAGAACAAGGATTTTCAAAAATAAATAAGCGTATTTAAGACATTTGGAAAGATAATACCACAATCAGAACAATAACACGGGACAACATGTTATTATCTCAAATATTAGAGCGGAGAAGAATTTGAATATAACCTTAATTTTTGTTAGACCCTGAACCCAAAGGTAAAGGGTATATTAAGTTTGTGCAAATGTATGTAAAAGGAAAAGGAGGCGTGACAGACCCCACAAAGTATATATGTTCTTGGTCAGCATAACGAGCTGAGTTGATGCAGCTGTCCGCCTGTTCGCCTGGGTGAACGAGCGGATCTCAGAAACTGTTAGAACTAGAGGAACCGTATTACCAGTGTACATTTTCATAGAACTGACGCAGATGAAGTTCTTTTTTTTGTCGGTGCGACACCTTGCAAAACTTGTTTCTATTTTTTTGTACATTTTTTGTTTTTGTTAATTATTAATTATTTTTGTAAAATTATTCCTATATTAAGTTAGTTAAGTTAGTTAGTTAAAGTTGACTTTCCTAGGGAATGGCCGATGAGAACGCACTACCTTCGTATATGTACCATATGGACATACATATGTGTGCCGTCAATATATATCTACTGTTAGCTATTTGCTTCAGAATAAACATAATAATAACACGGAGGTCAGTGGTTCGATCTCCAGACGGTCGTTCTTATTCCCAGTTTTATACCCTTAATTTTGACCAGAAGTTTGTAACGCAGTGAAGGAGACATTTCCGACCCTATAAAGTAAATATATTCTTGATCAGCATCACCAGCCGAGTCGATCTAGCCATGCCCGTCTGTCTGTCCGTCTGTCTGTCCGCCTGTCTGTCCGTCTGTCTGTCCGTCTGCCCGTCTGTCTGTCTGTCGGTTGCTATGTAAACTAGTCGCTCAGTTTTAAAGCTATCGGGCTGAAACTTTGCACCGTCCCTTCAATCTGTTGCAGGTAGAATATAAGTCGGAACGGTCGGAATCGGATTACTACATCACATAGCTGCCATAGGAACGATTGGGAAAAAGTGCCATAAATTTGTCATTTTTAAAGATATTTTATTTATTTCTTAGGAAACTTCTATTAATGACTATTTTAACATATCCTGAAAGTTTTATCAAAATCGGACAACTATATCCTATAGCTGCCATAGGAACGATGGGAGAAAAAGGGTCATGAGAATCAATTTATTATCTGGTTATGATTATAATATCCTCTGCAAGGGTATAATAAAATGTTTGAAGTCTAGAGTCAAAATAAATCGGCTCTTACATTTGAGTCAAAATGCAGTTTTCAATATTTTGTAGGTCTGTGTAATATAAAGAACGGAAATTGGGTGCTATTTATTTGTCTTACCTTATTAGCATTTTTCCAAGCTTCTTCCAAGACTTTAGGATGCGTCCATATCTATTGTAAGTCATAAAAAATAAGTTACCTACATATTTTGTATACTAAGATTACCTTTCTTAAAATTGTATAATCTGTTATAAGACTCTTGCCACGGCTATCACCTCGTCCAGCTATAGCTTCAAGAATGTGTTCATAGAGTGTGTTCTAAAAATAAACATAAAAACACATTTTTCAATATTTTGTTTATCATTAAAAAAACACATATTTCTTTTGCAATATATTTGAAGAGATATTTATAACGATATCTTTACGTTAGTTTACGAAATTAATAATGATTTTTTTTAAATAAAAAATTTTTTTTTTGACTGCTTTAGATATTGTATCTTCTCGTTGAGAGAACTAAGAGTATGTTTACAAATTTACTAATTAGCTATGTTTAACGTGGCCCAAATAATTGTTGCTGGGGTGGACGATCCCTGCGGCTGAGGCGAGATCTTTCGCATAGACGGGTTAGGCGTTGGACAAGACTGCTGGTCTTTAGCTTCAGATAGGTACTTTTGGCTTTACTATGTCAGCGCCATGTGCGGGGTCTGTCGAGGTGTATACCACTTTTCCATCTCTGTGTAAAGTTGCCAATTCTAGTAATTTCATTTAACAGCTGGCAGATGGGACAATCGGCACAATGAGTAAGCATCTTTGGTGTTATTAAGTCACAGCCTGGAGACTTCTTAGTCTTGAGTTGCTCTTTTATGATTTAAACTCCTCCGGTTGCAATATTATAGGTTTTTGAGGTAGTCGAATTTCATCTGATGGCATTGTAAACGTATTTTTCTCCGGGTTTAGTAGAAACACATTTTGAAAGGGAGTGGCAACTGTGCTGTGCATTACTGCTTCGCCATATGTGCCGGCAGAGTTCTTTATTCGCGTTACAGTATCTGAAGATAAGTTTTTGGTTACCTCAAAATCAGTCAAATCTAGTAGTTTTCTAGGATCAGTTGGCCAGTATGTAAGTCTACCAGGGAAAACACAGTCGAGTTTGTTTTTAACTTTAAAAATTGAGTTGTGAAGCTGTTTTCCTTTTGGAGTTACAAGACGACAGCCCTTGTGTATACTTAGCATTGTAATCGCCAGCTGCAATATATTTTCCACAATGTATAAAAAAAGTCCAAGAAGAGTCAGAGATCGGGAAGCAAGGAGGTCAGATAACTGCTGCCAAGGTTACGGAGCCGCAACTAATGCGGCTTTTAATTAGTATGCCAGTGCCCCCATGGGTTTTGTCATCTAGATGATTTATAGAGTAGAATAGACATCCTGTTATTTGGAAGTTATATTTACTTTTTAGGTGAGTCTCAGAGAGTAACATAACATCTATGTTTTTATCGTTCAAGAACTGCGTCTCTAGTTTGCGTCATAAAACTCAATTTTCATTCAATAGATATATTTTTAGCGGGGCCAAATTTTAATTCGATGTAAATTGTTTATCAGCGATCATTTCCAACAGCCGGTTTTGGTTACGCATAAGTTCTTGTAGCGTTATTTGCATCGATATGAAAAAATATACCAGGGTCTGGTTTAGGGTGGCAAGCATTTCTCCAAGGCTCTTTGAATAAGAAACATTTGGTGTGGGTTGTTGTTCTCACAATGGGAGTTGCTGTTGATGCTCCAGTGTATCTTAGAGCTCGGGCAAAAAATACGACAGGAGTGTTCGATGATTGGCGATAAGGTTGGTCGGTAGACCATGGCTGTAGACAGTATGCTGTTGCTGGGGCTGGACGGTTTGTTTATGTTGAGTCGGGAGCCGGTTTTTCGTCCGTGGTTTTATTGGCTGTTTTTGGTCGACTTCAAGATCACAAGATCACACATATCACAATGCGATTTTATTCCTTGATAAGACTTGGTTGTTGTCGTTTATCTTTGCTATAATTTTTAATTGTTATCATTCTTAGCATGAGGGCTCAGTTTTCTTTTTACCTGTACATAGCGATCGATCCCAGTCTGTACAATATCATATTGGGGTTTGAGTAGTGGCTGTGCTGCTCTCGGTAAGTGCTCTGCTGAAGCTGCTGTTGTTGTTTGAGTTTACGTTATTGTTACCGACGTAGTAAGAGAGGGCCGAGATAGGTGACGTCGTCAAAAATAACGGTTCAAAAAGGGACGAGCCCCTGCATTTGAGCGTACTGCAGCGGGTTAGAGCGAACGTGCTCTTTCATTAACTGTTAATGTTGTTGTTTGGTTCACGTTCAACAAATGTAAAACAGCCGCTAGAATGCCGAAGTGCGTCTTGTTGTTGTTGCTGCTTACATTGACAGTTACTCATATTGGCGTTTTATTTTTACACGCATACTTAAACTTGTAATGAAAAATTTGTATATTTTTTAACACTAAAGCTTGAAGCGTGCTCTAAGCGTCCTTTGGGGAATTCAAAATATATATATATTTTTTTTCACTTTGCAATAAGGTTTTTCTTAATTGCTGGCGTAGCAGCACTTCCACAATCAATCACAGCTTAATATATATAAATACAATAATACATAAAACAAGAAAGGAAGGCTAGCTTAGGAACACGAAGCTTAGAATACCCTTGCAGACTAGTTGCTTTCAAACCGTTCGATCGTTTGTATGGCAGCTATAGGATATAGTATTCTGACTTTTGGGTTTTAATTTTCAAAAACGCCATTAATGTCTATGAAAACTGTATTTCTCAAGAATGAATTGTCTTGAAAAACACCAGAGTTATGCTCAAAGACCCATTTTCTCCCATCGTTCCTATGGCAGCTATGGGATATAGTGGTCCGATTTTGATAAAGCTTTCAGGATAAGTTAAAATAGACTTTAAAAAGAGTTTCCATAAAATATATATATATATTATCTTGAAAAATAGCGGATTTATGGCACTTTTTCCCAATCGTTCCTATGGCAGCTATGTGATGTAGTAATCCGATTCCGACCGTTCCGGCTTATATACTACCTGCAACAGATTGAAAGGTCGGTGCAAAGTTAAAGCCCGATATCTTTAAAACTGAGAGACTAGTTTACATAGCAACCGACAGACGGACAGACAGACGGACAGACATACGGACAGACAGACGGACATTGCTAGATCGACTCGGCTGGTGATGTTGATCAAGAATATATATACTTTATAGGGTCGGAAATGTCTCCTTCACTGCGTTACAAACTTCTGGTCAAAATTATAATACCCTCTGCAAGGGTATAAAAATAAACCTCTAGCTCTTAAGAGTTTCTGGAATCTGTGTGTTCATCCGGACGGACGGAAGAACAGACGGACATAGCTATAATGACTCAACTCGTAATGCTGATCAAGAATATATAGAATTTGTGGGGTCTGCCACGCCTGCCTCTGCCAGTTACATACACCTTCACAAACTTAATATATATATATATATATATATATTTTTTTTCGCGAATCCCGTTGTACGTGATGCATCCCACCTCCCGCCCAACCCACCGAGGGGCGCAGCCGCATAACGTACGGCTCGATCGCGGAGATAGGACCGATTATGCAGGGAAAATAGTAGAAAAATGTTGAGGAAAACTACATAGAATTGTGATTCATTAAATAGGTAAGAATTAGGGACTTAATATGAGTAAGGTCGTTAATTGAAGAAAAATCGGAAGTTATTTGGTGCAATACGTAAAAATCTAAGCAAAGTACTCGAAAGGGCTCATGCAGAACATAATTCGAACTACTACGGTTTTAAGCTAGTGGGATATAATTTCTTGTACGTCTACGGGGCAAATAGGTGTTGCAATTGAGGGGTTATTAATTGGCTTAACCAGTTGAAGGTCAAATTGCGCCATCGGCAATAGAGAGTTAGACTTTGCATCATCGGACCAATTGACTTCTGGTATATTAAAATCACCAAGAACAATCAACTGATCCCTGTCGGCAAGCAAGTTGAAAAAAGATTGGATAGCAGAAAGTGCTTCCAAAAAATGGATATCTCAAAAGAAGGCGGATATATGAACAGTAAATGAATAAGGTGTTACCTGAGAAAGTTACTTTAACGCAAATGAATTCGATATCACCGAATTCTTGAAGGCCTATCTCTTCCGACGGAAGTTTGGAGTCAACCGCAAGTAATACTCCACCACCCCGCCGGGAAGGACGATCAATTCTAAAGATTGTGTACTTGCCTGGAAAACCTCGAAACTAATAATGTCGGATTTTAACCAGGTCCACAACCACAATCATCTGTCAACCAAATGAAAAACTATCAGAGTAAAATTTAGTAAGCTTGCTTCGTAGGCGTCATGTATTCTGATAGGATATAAGGAAAGAGGGGGCTAGTTTTTTGGTTACACAGCAGATGCAGTTGGCTGGGGAAGTTTAATGGCAATTGGCCTTTTATTGTTTTTATTTCTTTTCCTAGCTTGGTGTTCTTGGACTATAATATGCTCTGGCCAGAAACCGGGAGAGCAAATAATTTCGAAGAACTCCATTGGGACACTTATCTTGAAAGATGCAATGTCCCTGGCGTAGAAAAGTTATATTTTTCTACCACTACCTCGGTTATGGTTTTGCTTCATATAAAAGCAGCAACGTCAGTCGCCGAGAGGTCAGGGGCAAGCCGAGGCACAAATATTTGTTTTTTAGGTGGGATTGCCGTGAGGGGTTTTTGTTCCGCAGGTTTCGCGCTATTGGAACCAAGTGAAGCCGGTAGTCCGTACCTTAGTTGTCTCGACGGAGTGGGTTATTTGGGAGCTGTGATGGTTGTAGTTGCGGATTTTTTGGGATTTTTCCTGGCTCTGGGATGGGCTGTGGCTACGGCCCTACCAGACTGGCACATTCGGAATCCGAATTTTCGATAGCAGCAGTGGCCGATACTAATGCGGTATCTCCCGGCCTCGGCTGTTTTGCCATCAATCGTGGCCCGCCGCCCGAGATTGTATGGTACTGGCCACAGGTTCACCAGAGGAGGTTTTTTGCGCTTCGGAGACTTATTTAAAAGCTGAAGGCTGTTAAATTGAGCGGCGAGAGCCGTCATTTGGTCATGGATTTTTTAGAGAGATTAGAGAGAGGTATGGACAGAGAGAGGGACTTTACTGAGGTTGCGGTAAATAGATTTACAGATTGATACGTATGAACAAAGAGAGGGACTTTAATAAGGTTGCGGTAAATAGATTTACACACAAAACGGATGAACAAACAACAACACTAAGCTTACACAACACAACAACACTTAAGCTCAGAGTTTTTTAAATAAACAGGTGCATGCACACGCGTAGCGAACGGAAAAAGCTGAAGATTGCCGCAGATAGTGATCGCGATAGCTTAATATAAATTATTTTATAAAAACTCCGGGGTTTTCGATATGAAACGGAAAATTTGTCTGGGCGCAAAATAAAAACACGTCCGTTCGCTATGGAAAGTGAAGTGAATCTATTAATACAAAACTAGATACTAGTTTACATGGCAACCGCAGACGGACAGGCAAACGGACATGGCTTGAACGACTTGGGTGGTGATGCTGATCAAGAATATATATACTTTATATGGTCGGGATTTCTCCTTCAATGCGTTACAAACTTCTGGCAACAATTATAATACCCTTTGCAAGGGTATACAAAATAAACAGAGGGGATCAAAACTACTACCTCAATTAACGGAAATTTATAAAAACCCAAATAATAATTCTTGACAGGAGAATACTGCTTGCACGGGAACAAGCCCAAAATTTACGAATAGTTACAAGCCCGTAAGAACGGTGACCTGTATGTACATGTAGATGCCAGTGAAATGAATGTGGACCAGTAGATCATTTACGTACATTTACGAATGGTCAACAACTTAGCAAGAGCAAAAAGCAATATACTGGCCAATAAACTACTTCAGACCATACATTTTCGGCAAAAACTTTACAGCAAAAACCGATCATATACCGTTGGAATTTACTGTGGAATATCTGATGGGTAAAGACAAACAAGTTGCCGATACGTTTCATCGATAAACTAACACATAATACAAACATTTTAGAAATATTAAAAGTTTTACCGAGTTTTTTAAAGGTTTAATCTCACCCAAAATTTGGGCGATGCTAATGAGAAGTTGAGACTGTTTAAGCAGGTGAAGAACGACTAGAGAGTGATCTAAGGATAAGTCAGTTACGGGCTTCGCACATACCAGTTTTTTTAAAACACATTTCTTGTTAAAGCTAAAGTATATAAGATCAGGCTGCTTGTGTGTATTGGCTTGCCAGTATGTAGGCATACCCGGTTATATGAAGTCGAGCTTGTTATAATTTATCTTAAGGATAAGAAGGGGGGCACTCCAGTATGTGTGCTTAGAATTGTAGTCACCTGCTGCTATATAACGGTAACCCAGTTTATTAAAAAAAAACACATAAGTTCCGAAACTGAAAAACGTGGTGGGCAGTATACTGAGGCAGTGCTTAGAGTGCCGCAATATGTGGGTTCTTGGAGCTGGTGTTGTCAACGTATGGTTAAGGTTTTCTAATCCAGATGTCAAAGCGTTTCCACATGATAATCCATGTACGGTGATTGCGGGAGTGGAGAAGAACACCCCTGGTGTCGATTGTAAACGCGTTAACGAATGATGCCTTGAATATGGCTGTTTGGTCGAGCGGCGTTTTTAGCGTATTTTGCCCTCGTTTATTTGGGTAACAAAAAATGTGTATTATATAAGATTCAACAATTGAGGAGCAGATGAAGTCTCATGTAATTCCAAGAAGGTTTTGGCTTGATGGTTTTTATACCCTTTTCAGCTCTTCAGAGCAAGATAGTTAATTATTTTCTCTTTTCTTTTCTGATCACCCCACTACAAAGTGTATCACACTTCATCAGCTACCCGTCGAGGAGCAATGGTAAATAATGAAGAATTAAAAGGTCTGCTATCGATGTCTCAAAAATCACCGCAAGGCATATTTCTGCACGCAAAAACATACACAAGCGGTCGTACGTGTATGTTTCTGCACGCAAAAACATACACAAGCGGTCGTTACCACTCATAACAATGAGAGGGAAGAAAATTACTGCATGCAGCAGGCAAATATAACCAAGTCTCCGCATTTCTGGATGAGGAGACCAACGTCACTTTAAAAGACGAGGCAACGTTTTGCAGACTATGCATCGGGGGCGTGCCAATGTATATTTCCGTTTATTGACGAAACTAAGCGACATGAGATCTCATCTCTATAAGAATCAATACAGACTTCTGGCCCAAACGCGAACCATCGTTACTGGATAAATAACGACCACACTTTTCGCAACATGGCTCTTCCCAAGCAAACGGTTAATGTAGACGAACTACGTAAGTATCCATATTTAAAAGGTATATCTCTGTCTGCAAACTTCAGCATCCACCCAACGTTGCTTATCAGCACTGACAATATTGCTATATCGCGTAAAATACGAGAAGGTCGCCAAAGTGCACCAATTGCGTCAAGATGCTCGTTGGACTGGATCATCCAAGGTACATCAAATACCAATGGATAATTGGCCATGAATCATTGTGAGTCCGACTGGCAAGAATTGCAGCTTCAGTCTGGAGGACATCAAACTTCGAAAGCTACAATCCAAGGATGATAAAATGGCTATCGCGATTCTGGATCAGACATGTGTAAAGGTGGACGTTCATTACGAGGTCGGACTCTTGTGGCATAACAATAACGTGGCGTTGACAGAGAGCTACCAAAATGCACTAAATCGTCTTAATTGTTTAAAAAATAAAATCAAGCGGAAACCAGAGATGTACGAAAAAATAGCGGCCGAAAAAATAAATTTATTGGAAAATGGCATTTCAATTGACAGAAGTGGAAGTAGCAATCCGCAACAAAAAGTCTTGGGCTTTAACACACGCAATTAAAGCATTAATTTCATTAACTTTGGTTAACTAGAAAGCGCACAATAAATATTCAAAGTACAATGTTATTTACATAGACCCATCCTTGTTGAAAGACCCTTTACATTGACAGCGATCAAGAGTGTTTGCTGTGAATGTAGCAAATGTAGATTTACGATCCTCTGGGACTCGTCTATTCCTACATGATACTGAAAATCATGTTTCAAAAACTATGGCGAATATTGAATTGGACCAAGGGCTGACATCGGCGCTGAATGATAACTGACGACAGTGAAAACGTGTGTTGCCATATATTCAGGCCATTGAAATCCAAAGATGCTATTCCCAGATGACGGCCAAAGCTGCACAAATTCAGATGCATATGTCTGCCGACGCGAGATAATACGCATACGCAACAGTTGCCTATCGTCTCTTATTGCTAAATGGAGCAGTGCATGTTACATTGGTGGCAGCAAAAGGTAAAGTGGCTCCACTTAAGACCTTATCAATTCCAGAAATGGAGAATCAGGCTGCGATTACTAGAGTGCTCGAAGGCGTTGAGCCGATGATTCTCGGATCGGTCGGATTCTCGAACTTACCTACAATGGCTAAAAATGGATACTCGCCATTTTTAACGGTTCGTGATGCATAAAGTTGGCGAGATACTGGAGAGCTCCAAAGGTGATGGATGCCAACGCAACTTAACGGAGCAGACTTGGCAACGAAGGGGATTAGCTCAGTGAACATCAACCAGTGGCTTCACGGGACAGACTACCTATTTTTGCCGAAAGAGAGTCTGCAAATAATTAATTTGACGCTATCGTAATGGTCCAGCGAACAGGGTCTGGCCACAAATTGACTTAATGATTGATTGCAAATCTCGGCGCTTGGTCGACGCGTTTTGATCACCAACTATTTATAAATGCTAACAAATGCTTTCGTACTGTTCTCGTCACTGCCGTTTGTTTGAAGCTAACAAGTAATGCTGACATTAAAGAAGGCTCAACATATACATATTCCAGCAAAAGAGCAAAATCGGAATATGGAAGGTGCAGACCAATCTGAAATCCAGGTCAGATGAAGGAATAGAACTACGAACTTGAAATTTATTAACTTCCTAGAGGGAAAGTGATTACTTAGAGAATGTAACACTACATTCTTGTTTCCCGACTGCTAAATACCCTATACCAATTTGGATGTAAGCTAAATAAATCAAGAATGATATTAAAACAGTATATGACGGTAGTGCTTTCTAAGCGTCCACGGCGACTCCCTTGAAAAGTCATCTTTAACAACATAATTTTGCAGTGTTTCGTAACAAACAATATAGAAATAATATATAAAAAAAAACAAGAAAGGAAGGCTACAATACCCTTGCAGACTAGTTGCCGCAAAACTGTTTGTCTGCCTCCTATAGGATATAGTGATCCGATCTTTGGTATCTTTCAAGAATGAATTTTTTGTCTTGAAAAACACCAGAGTTATGCTCAGTGACCCATTTTTACCCATCGTTCCTATGGCGGCTATAGGATATAGTGGTCCGATTTTAATAATACTTTTAGAATATTTTAAAATGGTCATTAAAAAGGTTTCTTAAAAATAAATTAGTTATCTTAAAAAATGGGGAATTTATTGCACTTTTTCACAATCGTTCCCTTGGCAGCTATGTGATGTAGTGCTCCGATTCCGGCCGTTCCGACTTACATACTACCTGCAACAAATTAAAGGGTTGGTAAAAAGTTTCAGCCCGATATTTTTAAAACTGAGAGACTAGTTTACATAGCAACCGACAGACGGAGCAACGCCGGAGACGTCTCCTTTACTGCGTTACAAACTTCTGGTCAAAATTAGAATACCCTTTGCAAGGGTATAAAAATAAAGAAAATGGTTTTACAACGTGTCGCGGGGAGTCGAACCCCCGACTACAAGCGGAATTTATCTGAGCAAATAAATACGATCGTAAACAAACGGATATCAACAAGTACGAACGTTACAGTCGAGTTTGCCGACTGTTACAGACCCTGTACAAAAAAAAAAATATATATATATATTTTCTCAGAGTCCGGTCTCGGATTCGAACCCAAGATCTTCACGCTTTCAATCAAACGGCGTAACCATTCGACCACACAAAACTTTTTGGACCTGCAGCTAATACAGTATAAATATATTGCAGGCACACATTCATATATATGTATATGAAGGTAGTGGCAGCTGCAGCTGCAGCGGCACTTCCGAGAAAATTCAACTACCGAACGCAAGCGATTTACCGTTTGTTTGTGCAAATAAACAGATTATTTGTGTTTAGTGCCTGTAAACTTTAGGTATTTATTGTGCGCTTTCTAATTAACCAATTTTGATGAAATTTTCAGGATCGGTAAAAATCTATGCTCCAATTGCATGTGTATTTAAAAAAAAATGTTGCTTGAAAATTGTGCAGGGCAGGGCAGTGCAGTGCAAAAAATTCAAATACAAATTGCGGGGGCGGTGGGCGTGGCGCCGACTTAAAAAAATGAACTTTTATTGCGTCAGTATTAGGAGAATCTACACTGGTAATACGGTTCCTCTAGCTCTTACAGTTGCTGAGATCCGTGTGTTCATCCGGACGGACAGACGGACATGGGTATATCGACTCAGCTCGTCATGCTGATCAAGAATATATATGTGGGGTCTGCCACGCCTCCTTCCGCCTTTTACGTACATTTGCACAAACTTAATATACCCTTTACCCTTTGGGTACAGGAGCTAGAAAACCCATATTTCCAGTGCAGGTTCTCCTAATACTAACGCATATGAAGTTGTTACGGCTCTTATTTACAAGTACAGCACAATTTTCAAGCTAGAGTCTTGTGCTTTTATACACCCAATTGGAGCATGAATTTCTACCGATCCTAAAAATTTCATTAAGATTGGTTAATTACAAAGCGCACAATAAATATGCAAAGTTTACAGCCGCTAACAACAGCCAATCTGCTTATTTGCTTCAATAAATTGGTCGGAAGTTTACCTCCTCGCAAAACCTTGTAAAACTTTAAAAATTTTATTTATTCTATTTTTATAGTTTTAACTTTGTTTAAATTTCGCTAATTAATTATTTAATTTTTAATATTTTATTTATTTTGCTGATAACAAAATTCGTACAGGGTATTTAAAGTAGGGAAACTGAACTGTAATGTTCTTACTAATTTTATTTTTTAATATAATTAGCCGAGGAATAAATTCTTAAAAATTACATTTATTTGTTTATCTTAGCTGATCCTAAAAGTCACACCAATAACGAATCACTATATCCAATTGCTGCTAAAGAAACGGTGGAAACAATTTTTGATCTATATATCCTATGTTTGTCACACGAATGATCAGGTTTTGATCAAGTTTGAGATCATGCATATTTCAATCTTTGGGCACCAATCTAGCGTTCCTTTCTTGTTTTTTTTTCTTCACGATGTACTATAAAGTATTTTCTTAGGCTGAGGCTAACTCAGCGGGGCCAGAAGGCGGCGAGCCTGGTCAAAAAGCACAAAAAGGAATACAGTTTTTTTATCAAGAAAATCTTAACCCCCGTGAGACTTCTGATGGGGACTAAAAATTTAATATTTTATTTTCCACTTTTATTTCAGTCGTGTTCTTTTCTTTCCTTTAAAAAAAACACTTTTTCCTTATAACAGTATAACAATGGCAAGGAAGGGGAGAAGGGTCAGCCCTATACCACAAACATTTTCGCTTGGTTGGCATCTTGGCCGGCTTACCGGTCACCGCTGCTCATCTCTAAAATTTTCTTCGTCGTTCTTCTGGGTTGTTTTGGGGGTTGCTCCTTACTCGCTTTCTTAAAAAAACTTCAACAGTTTTCCTTTTCACCATTTTTGTCCTGCCGCTCCCATCTCCAAGGCTCGACTTCCTCCCAAGGGCCATCACCACCCTCCACCAAGCCTCTGCCGCTTTTGCAGTCGCTGCCCTTTAGCCGGCTGACGAAATAGCGTGATCGACATCAACTCGTCTTTCTCACACCCGTTTTGCCTGACCATTCTAATTCTAATTACCCAAACTTAATAAAAATTTTAGGATTGGTAGATATGTATGCTTCAATTGCGGGTGTAAAAGAACAAGACTCTAGAAAATGATGCAGTTTAACTGCATATAAAAAAACTACATATAAAAGAAAATTTACAAATTGAGCGGGCAGTGGGTTTGGCACCAACAAAAAAAATATACTTCATCTGCGTAAATATTAGGAGAATCTACACTGGTAATAAAGCTCTTACAGTTTCTGAGCTCCGTTTGTTTATCAGACGGACATGCGGTCATGGCTATATCTACTTAGCTCGTCATGCTAAACAAGAATATATAACCTTTGTGGGGTTCTGCCTGTTACAAACCTTTTCACAAACTAAATACACCCTTTTACCTTTTGTGCAGGGCTCAGTGTACATGCTTGCAGATATATAATAAAATATAATATTAATGGATTTAACATTAAATTATTGAGTGAAGTATTAGATTTGTATTTAAATCGTGACAAATCTGTTAGGGTAGACGAAGGCGTCCAGCTGAAGCAACCTTACCATACCATCATTTAAAGACAATCGTAAAAAAAAAACTCTTAACAGGTACAATCCTCAAGCTGGAATTTGAGTACATGTAAAAATATAAGGAACAACGAAATCGTTAAAGACCACACACTGTTGCTGATGAGAACTAATGCTTGGCCTGGTAAATATTTAAATCAGTCAGCTAGAAAATAGATTTTAAGTGTCTATAATTCACTTTGCTTTTTTTTGCTTGTTCAAAGGTTTCTTATTTCGGGGAGTACTGGTGTAAACGGCTACTACTAGATTAATTTTAGCACTAGAAGCAATTGTGAAGAATAGCCAATAATCTATTTGAAATAAAGTTAATCATTAGAATTGGGAGAGAGATAGTGAGTCTATTAACTCTATTTCGCGTAACAGTTTTCTGCAGCAAATCTAATAATAATCGTTTAACAAAGGTACATTTACCTTTTATGAGTAAAATAAAATAAGTAAGAAAGTTCGACAGTTGCTTGCTCAAAGGCGAAAGTCCCTGTACTCCGTTTACTCCTCTTGGTCACTTTCCCCAACGATAAAATGCTAACATGAATCGGCTAACATTATTTGCTATCGGGAATCGCTAACATGTTGCTTTCCCCTTTTGTATGTTAGGATAGGTTTCATACTTCCAGGTTTTTTCTCCGATCTGGAGACTTTTATAATTTGTTCTACCATTGGTCCTCTGGTCATTGATATTTCGGGGGCGTAATGGGGCTGGGTGGTGCTGGAACATTATGATTCGAAATCAAAAAGTTTGGCGTTTTCTTACAATATCGGAGAACTGAAAGATTTTTCTAAAAGCAAGCTTTTAGCATGGCAATTCAATAAGTGCTTCAACACAATCAAAGCTAGCTGTTAGCCTAGCGTTCTTACTTACTTTCCCGACTGTACTGCCACTTTACTCGCCACTGCACAAATGTGTTTTTCATGGTATCATTTCTGTTTACAAACACCAAGAAGTGCAGCTAGTGCTGGTCGCAAATCAATTAAAGCATTAAATATATTTCTAAAAATTACAACTTTTTCCTCTATTTTCTATTCACTTAGCTATTAAATAAAAATTGTTTGAAGTCAAAGTGCATATTGAAATATTTCTAGGCTCGGAGGAAAAGTCGGCAGAACAGTACATGCTCATCAAAAATAGAATAATAGTTTGAGCGTTTTTTGTGATGCCACTGGCTGGCCATGCAAGTTACGCATATCCCGCATTCGAAAATCTGTCGCCATCGATTTGCATTAAAGATGCTAAAAAGATAGCACGCTACTTTGAAATGTCGCAGGAATGGGCATCAACTGAGAGTCCCACGCTGCCCACACGCTGCACGATAGCTATGACAATATTCCAATCCGTTGATCACATGATCATTTCTGTCAGTCTTTACATAATTTTACACAAGCTGATAGCTGATAACTCTTTGATGGAAAACACGACCTTTGGTAGTCGCTCGCAATTATGTACGTATTTATAGATGATAAATGTTAAAAATTATTTGAATATATAGATAATTCGCACCTGAACCGACGTCATAGGAATAAATAAAACATATTCGTACTTTTGAGGCAAGAACGATTTAAGCAACTCAGCTTCTTTTCTCTGTAATAAAAATACAAAAAACAAGACAACATTTAGTTTACATTACTTTTAAATGTTTTGAAATAATTTATAAAGTTAGATGAAATTTATTTATTATTAATCATTACAAAAAACATGTAAGAACATTACAGTCGAATTCCGACTGCTAAATAGCCTGTACCAATTTGGTTGGAAGCTAAATAAAGCAAGAACAAAAAACAAATAAATAAATAAATACCGAGTCTGATCTGGGGCTCGAACCTGAGACCTCGGTGTTATCAGCCAGACGTCTGCAAGCGATTTACCATTTAAACTTTGCATATTATTTGTTCGCTTTTTAATTAACAAAACTTGAATAAATTTTCAGGATCGGTAGAAATGTATATTCCAATTGTAAAAAAAATCTGACGCCTCTTGCTTGAAAATTGTGCAGTGCAAACATTAAAATACAAATTGCTGGGGCGGTGGGCGTACCACCGACATAAAAAACAAGAAAGGAAGGCTAGCTTCGGTACCCGAAGCTTAGAATACCCTTGCAGGTCAGTTGCTTTAAAACTGTGCGATCGTTTGCATGGCCGCTTTAGGATATAGTAATCCGACTTTTGGGTTTTTATACCCTTGCAGAGGGTATTATAATTTTGACCAGAAGTTTGTAACGCAGTGAAGGAGACATTTCAGACCCTATAAAGTATATATATTCTTGATCAGCATCACCAGCCGAGTCGATCTAGCCATGTCTGTCTGTCTGTTCGTCTATCTCTGTCTGTCTGTCCGTCTGTCTGTTGCTATGTAAACTAGTCCCTCAGTTTTAAAGTTATCGGGCTGAAACTTTGCACCGACCCTTCAATCTGTTTCAGGTAGTATATAAGTCGGAATGGCCGGAATCGGAACACTACATCACATAGCTGCCATAGGAACGATTGGGAAAAAGTTCAAAAATTTCGACATTTTTAAAGATATTTTATTTATTTCTTGGTAAACACTTTTTAATAGCAATTTTAACATATCCTGAAAGTTTCATCAAAATCGGTCCACTATATCCTATAGCTGCCTTGAAAAATAGCGGATTTATGGCACTTTTCGCAATCGTTCCTATGGCAGCTATGTGATGTAGTAATCCGATTCCGACCGTTCCGGCTTATATACTACCTGCAACAGATTGAAAGGTCGGTGCAAAGTTAAAGCCCGATATCTTTAAAACTGAGAGACTAGTTTACATAGCAACCGACAGACGGACAGACAGACAGACAGACAGACAGACGGACATGGCTAGATCGATTCGGCTGGTGATGCTGATCAAGAATATATATACTTTATAGGGTCGGAAATGTCTCCTTCACTGCGTTACAAACTTCTGGTCAAAATTATAATACCCTCTGCAAGGGTATAAAAATAAACCTCTAGCTCTTAAGAGTTTCTGGAATCTGTGTGTTCATCCGGACGGACGGAAGAACAGACGGACATAGCTATAATGACTCAACTCGTAATGCTGATCAAGAATATATAGAATTTGTGGGGTCTGCCACGCCTGCCTCTGCCAGTTACATACACCTTCACAAACTTAATATATATATATATATATATATAT